>CAIGRT010001022.1:0-14057 GCA_903798405.1 Fraxinus platypoda
GTTCGATTCCCCTTTTTTTTATAATAAGTATTAAATAATATCGCATATAGGAATAAAACATGTAAGAACACATGGTGTGAATTTAATGTAGTCATGTACTTCAAATTCATCAATAATGCCCAAACCTCTTTGAATATGTGAGAATCGATCAAGCATTAGAGGTTTAGTGAAAATATCGACTAATTGATTTTCCATAGTTACAAATTCTTATACAATATCTCTCTTTTGTGCATGATATCTTAGAATGATAAGTGATAGTCACCACAAATTTGTTTCATCCATAATACTTGGGCACAACAACTAGCGGCCGAGATATATTCGGTTTCGGCGGTAGACAATGCAATGGAATTTTGTTTCTAACTAAACTGCAAAGCCTAGAAAGTGACATATTCCGCTAATGCTCTTGCGATCAATTTTGCAACTGGCCCAATCGGCATCCGAATAATTATGTAAATCAATGTGAGTGCCCTTTGGATACCAAATGCCTAAGGTTCTAGTGCTACTAAGATATCTAAAAATTCTTTGTAGAGGTGTGATTCTTTAGGATTTGATAGAAATTTAGCACATGAACACACACTAAATATAATATCATCGGAGTGTTCATTTTGCTTCAATTCTTTCATTTCAAACCTCTTAAGCGTTAGTTTGTCTAATTTGAAGTCCAGGAAAAAAATTGAGTTCTCGCATCATTCTCATTTCAAACTCCCTTCTCATACATTTAGAAAATTCTTCACATAGAGAAATACTGGTTGCACCAAAAATAATATTGTCAACGTAAATTTGAACGATAATCATATCATTCTTTTTGGTTTTGGAATAAATGTATTAAACAAAGTGCAAAAATATGAAAGCGATAATTAAAAGGGAAGAGAGTATGCAAACGATGTAATTTTGGAAGACCTTTTCACTAAATATGATTGACTTATGGTGCAATCCAAACCCTTACAACACTTTCGGTGACTTACAAACAAAAAGCGCCGATTCTTATACAATATTGAGCTTTCCGGGACCTTAGTATGACCCCACAAAGTTAAAGAGAAATGATTTTACAATTTCTGACTTCTCTCTTAATAAATGATATATAAACGAATTAAGTATTAAGAGAGAAATAGGCTAACACTTTAATGAATAGAACGAATGAAGCTTTGGTGTTTGGTGAGAAAAACTTTGAAGTATCACATACTAACAAAAAAGATTGTCGAATTTGGTGCAGGAATCAAGTGATGAAAACTAAAGAGGTGTCGAGCTCTAGGAGGATAGCACGTGAAGGCCTCTTTTCTTGTGTCCATCAACTCCATGTGAAGACCTTGTAACTTGTGCCTTTGAATGAAAGTGGAGGAGATGTTTGAAGTCCAAAATCTCCTATTTAAGGAGACGTTTTCTGTATTGTATGGAGAGCATTTTTCCATTTCTAGTTCTATATTCTATCATTTACTTACCATATGCGACATGGTTATTTGGATGGAAGTTGGGATTTTGTTTTTCAATTTAATTCGAACTCTATTTGTTTAGTTTTATCTAATTGTTTTTCGCATAAATTGTGTTTTCTTTATCATACAACAATTGCAATTGATAACCTTATCGAAGTGATTCTAGTCATAGGTGAATATGTATCAAAGAGGTCAAGTCTTTCTTTTTTCCTATATCGTTTGACAACCAATCTAACCTTATATTTATCGATGAACCCATCCTCATTTAATTTCTTTTTGAAAATCTATTTATACCCTAAAGACTTAATTTTGGGTGGTAAATCATCCAACTTTCAAGTATGGTTTTACATTATAGATTTCACTATTGATAACTTCTTTTCAATGTGGTGCTTTTGGTGTAGACTAGCTTCACTAATGTCTTCGAATCATTTTCTACCATGTATGTTAGATAATCAGGACCAAATGAAGTAGATGATCTAGTCCTTTTACTGCATCTTGGTTTTTCATCATTTAAAGTACTTTTTGTAGTTTCGTAAGTTCTTTTATTCGAACTTATGTTTCCACTGTCTTTGCATGGAAAGACAGCTTAGAAAAAATGATGCATTTCTTGTTTCTATTATGATGCCTTCATGTACATCTTGAACTTCAAATTTATGAACACTTAACTGATATGCACTACTATTATTGGTGTATCCAACAAATTAATGAATTGTTTTAGGACTAATTTTCCCTTGTTTCGGTTTTGGTAATTCAACTTTAGCCGAACAACCCCACATTTTCAAATGTTTTATAAGAAGGGGGATAACATTTCCATAATTTATATGGAGTTTCATCTATTTCTTTAAGGGTATCTTGTTTAGAATACTATTTGAAGAAAGTATAGCTTCCCTCCACAAGTTCAGGGGTAGGCCCGAACTTATCAACATTGTATTTATCATCTCCTTAAGAGTTCAATTTTTGCGTTCAACAACACCATTCGAATGAGGAGAATAAGGTGCCATTTTCGGGGAAATGTTCAGAACAATATTTTTCAAACGGTGACTCGTATTCTCCTCCTTTATGGATTCGAATATTCTTTATTTGTTTACCAAGTTGATTCACAACTTCCGTCTTATTATAATGTTTAAAAACATCTTAGGTTTCGTCTTTGCTTCTTAGCAAATACACATAACAATATTTTGTACAATCATCAATGAAAGTAATAAAGTATTTCTTTCCACCCATAGTTTAAACAAATTTCAAGTCACAAATATCGTTATGAATTAATTCAAAAGGTGTCGTGTTCCTTTGAACCGAATAAAAAGGTGTTTTGGACAATTTCACCTCAACACAAATTTCACATTAATAATTAGGATCAAATTTAAGCGTCGGAATTAAACTTTGATTCACAAGTTTATGCACAGATTTGTAATTGCATGTCCCAATCGATTATGCCATAAACAAAACAACTCAATCTTGTTCTTCATTCAACTATCCCAAACTTGTATAAGACTTTCATTTTTAAGGCCTTCAACCCTAAAACCTTGATTCTTTATTCAAGAAATCATTGGATCAAAACTCTTCGATATGATTTCAGCTTTCGAAGTCCGTATATCAAGTCTTATTGTGAGTTTCAAGGTTCATCCTTCAAGGTCACATCATAAAACTTTTTTGCTTACCCTTTTAGAGTGACGACTGGTAAAACACAAGGTTATTCGAGCAGAAGTCAGGATTTTGTTTTTCAATTTGATTCGAACTCTATTTGTTTTGCTTTATCTAATCATTTTTTGCGTAAATTATGTTTTCTTTTGCTGGTCTATATAGGACATTATCATTGTTCGAACAATTAACAATTGATTTTGTGAGCATTCACTTTCAATCTTGTTCTTCATCGAACTATCCCAAACTTGTTAAAGATCTCCATTTTTGTGACGTTCAACCCTAAAACCTTGGTTCTTGATTCAAGAGATCATAGTGTCAAAGTTCTTTGATATTATTTCAACCTTCTTGGGGTGCATATGTTCAAGTCTTATTGTGAATTCCAAGGTTCATCCTTCAATGGTCACATCATAAAACTTTTTGACTTACTCTTTTAGAGCGAGGACTTACCATGCACACACATGGTTATTCGGATGGAAGTCGAGATTCTTTTTCAACTTGATTCGAACTCTATTTGCTAATTTTATCTTGTCTTTTTCGCGCAAATTCTGTTTTCTTTTGTTTGTCTATATAATCCTTTATCATTGTTCGAACAATTAACCATTGATTTGAAAGCATTCACTTTCAATCTTATTCTTCGTTGACCTATCCCAAACTTGTCAAAGATTTTCCATTTTTGTTGCGTTTAACCCTTTAAACTTCGATCCTTGATTCAAGAAATGATTGGGTCAAAGTTTTTCGATATTATTTTTGCTTTCCCATTGGGGGTGCGTATAAGAAGTCTTGTTAGTTCGAAGGTTCATCTTTCAAGAGTCACATTATAAAACGTTTTGGTCTACACTTTTAGAGTAAGGACTTACCATGCCGATGCATGGTTATTCGAATGGAATTCGAAATTTTTAAAACTTGATTTGAACTCTATTTGCTAATTTTATCTTGTTGTTTTTCGTGTAACTTATGTTTTCTTTTGTTTTGTCTATACTTTATCATTATTTAAACAATTGACCATTAATTTTGTGAGCATTCACTTTCAATCTTGTTCTTCATTGAACTATCCCAAACTTGTCAACGTTTCCATTTTTATACCGTTCAACTCTAACACCTTGGTTCTTGATTCAAGAAATAATTGGGTCAAAGTTTTTCGATATGATTTCAGCTTTCTTGGAGTCCATATATTGATACTCTTGTTATGAGTTCCAAAGTTCATCCTTCAAGAGTCATATTTTCTCTTGGGAAGGCTGCCTCTAAATTGTTACAAAGCATTGACATCACATTTTTTCACGAACTGTTGTGCATCATTTTTCAAGGTAGGCCAATAATATCCTTGCCTCAATACTTTCTGTGCCAAGAACCATCCTCCTGTGTGATTGCCACATATCCCTTCATGAATCTCTCGGAGTACATAATTGGCTTGTTCCCCACTTATGTATCTAAGTAAAGGCAAGAAGAATCCTCGTTTGTATAGCACATCGTCTTGGAAGACGAAGTGAGCGATCTTCCAAGCAGCTGTGCCTCCTCTTTTTCAGAGGGTAATGTTTGGTCCTTGAGGAAAAATATGATTGGCTTCATCCATAATGGAGTGTCTTCGACCCACATTACCTTTTCGCCAGTGGCGGTGGAGGGTCTGGAGAGATGCTCTATGGGCACTACAATGAGTAATTCAGAATCTTTAATACTGGCCAACTTTGAAAGGGCATCGACATGAGCATTTTCTGTGTATGGTATTGACACCAACTTAAATCTTTCGAAAGCAAGAAAAACTCCATAACTAGTTTCAAGTATGCGGCCATACAACTCTAGCTAAAAAATTGCCATGAACCTGGCTTACTTACTACCAACTGAGAGGCACTACTGATTATGAGCCTCTTTGCCTGCATTTCCCTGCATTAGTGGCTTTGAAGTCGAACCTTACAGTACAGGTAAACTTATGTGGGTAGACAAGAATTACTCCTACTCCTAATCTGGTGTCCCCGACGATGAGTCGACAAAAAGGCTCCATGTAGGAGGTTTGGCAGGTTCTATCTCTTCTTCCATTTCTGGAATAGGGGTAAACTCTGTTAAAAATTTTGCTAAGGCCTGTCCCTTTATAGCAGCCATTGGCTTGAACACAATATCAAACTCCCTCAGTTCTACAACCCACTTCAATAACCTTCCTAAAACGTCAGGCTTCTGCAGCACTAGCTTCAGGGAAAAGTTAGTTAACATATGAATAAAATGGGCCTGGAAATATAGCCTCAATTTTTATGAGACTATCACCAAGGAGAGTGTTAGATTCTCCATGTCTAGATAGCGAGCCTCGACTGTCAATAGTGCTTTGCTTACATAATAAACAGGCAGCTGGTGATCATTTTCTACCCTTATCAAAACTGAATTGACTATCTCAGGGGTTACTGCACTTCACCTGTCTTTGTAAATGATCCAGCCCTGGTTTGCTGATACTGGAGCCAGAAACCACATCACTGCAGAGAAGCTTAAGGAAGGGTTGTATCAACTGGTAAGGAAAAAAATTATGGTTGGAAATGGGGACAAGTTACATATTTCACACTTTGGTATCACTCACATTCCAACCTTGAATGATGCTGTAAGGAAGGGTTGTATCAACTGGACTTTCCCCACCAAAACACTAAGTATCACTCTCAGAAGTCAGCTCTCTCTAATAAACTCTTGTGCAACATCTCCTCTGTTAGTCCCATTCAAGAGTCTAGCCCTAAGCAAGAGTAGTCAAGAGTCTTTAAATTTCCAAGTTGATGTATGGCACAAGAGACTTGGACATCAATCTAGCCAAGTGGTGTTTCAAGTACTCAAAATTTATCAAAGGGTGAAAGAAAATCAAATTAAATCATTTTGTGATGCCTGTCAATTTGGTAAATCTCATCTATTGCCATTTTCCTCATCCACTTGTGCACACAAACGTGTAGGAACAAGCACCTCTTCAATCAACATCTGGCTTCAAATATTACATAACCTTCTTAGATGATTTCAGCAGATTCACTTGGATATATATCCTCTAAGGCAAAAATCTGAAGCACTAAATGTGTTCATTCAATTCAAGAAACTAGTGGAAAACAAGTTTGCAAGCAAAATAAAAACTCTACAACCTGACTGGGAAGGAGAATATAGAACCTTCAAAAATTTCCTGACACAAGAATTGGTCGAATTCAGACACCCTGTCCTTACACATCAGCTCAAAATGGAAGAATAGAGAAGAAACACAAGAACATAACAGAAACAGGCCTGACCCTCTTAGCTCAAACCAAATTGCCCTTGAAATACTGGTAGGAATCCTTTCAAGCTACCACTTGCCTTATAAATAGGATGCCTACACCTACACTCAAAATGCAATCAACTTTCCAAGTCCTATGCAGAAAAGAAGCTGATTATAAATCACTAAAGATTTTTTGGTATGCTTGTTATCCTTGCATAAGACCTTATCAAAAACACAAATTCAGTTTTCATTCAACAAAATGTTTTTTCCTAGGTTACAGTGAATCTCATAAAGGCTATAAATGCCTGAACTCAACAGTAAAAATTTATATCTCAAGGCATGTTACATTCAATGAGGTGGAGTTTCCTTTTGGGTCCTTGTTTTCTGTTCAAAATCAACAAAACTCTGTGGTGCTTGAAACTACAGTGTCTTACTTTATAGTAGCATTTCTTTTTTCCTTTTGGTCAGTTCCGTTTGATCTTGTTGGATGGAATATGGTGGTTGTAATTATCTCAGCTTTTACTTTTCTTCATGAACCAACTTTTTTATTCTTTTTTCTTTGAAATAGTATTTATTGAACTATTATGTACTAGGTCAATTCTTTTTTTTCTTTGAGGTTATTTTATACTATAGTTTGTTGTTTGAACTATTATGTTTGACACAGTTTAGCTTTCAACTGTTTCCTTTGACTTGACATGTTTCCCTTCCATTGTTTGTGGGAATAATTACAAGTATATGAGATAGAGTAACTAGGAGTCCTATTACACTTGAGGACAACTTCAATTCACCAAATCGAGGTTCATCAACTATGAGCTAGTACAAGGCTATAGAGTAGAGATTTATGTATCAGACTTGATCCCAAGTTTAAAAACATGCATTTCTGTCCGTGTTGCAACTTATTAGTCAGCTACGTATTTGGTGCAAGGAAAACTTGGTGTCTGGTGCACGGAAAACTTCCTTCAGTCCTTGAAACTAAATTGCTTTTGGTGATCTTTTGGTTATCCAACGACCTATAATACTAGTCTCAGTCGAGAAATTTCAACTCTATATGGATTTCATAAAGGGTAATGAGGTAAATTCAATTGTATTCCTAAAATCCTTACGTTAATGTCAAAGAAACACCAACTAGGACGAGCAAAAGCGGAAAGTACGTTCATCCTCAGTACCTTGATGTAAATTAGAAAAAAAGTGCTATAAAATAAGATCGAATCATCGAGGTAAGGGATGTGAAAGTCTCATGTAACTATACACTATTATTTTTATCTTAGATGAGATTTATTATTCATTTGTATTTTTTTTATTATCAATATGCTACCTAAACCTAACTTGAATAAATAGACCGCCATATGACAACTATCTGTAATTTTCACATTTAGACATATTATTGAAAAGGGACCCTTATAGTGGTCCACAATGTAAGTGTGATTTAAATTGAGTAGATTAAACAAGGGATTCTTACAAAAATGGCTAATTCCATGCTTGTCAATTAAAAAGTGTCTAATTTTGATAACTTTTGCAAAAATAGCCAAATTTAGTACTAAATTGTCTATTATACCTTTAATGAAAAATGAAATAATTTTTTTTTTCAACTTGTCACGAATTTCGATAAGAAGAAATAGCTTCCATGAGAAGCTACATTAAAATGATGTTCTCGATATTTTAAAAATTGTTATCGAAATTTGAATCCTATTTATCTTGATACTTCTCTACATTTCATAAAGTTTTTGACATTTGAAATGTAGTTCTCGATAATTTATACATGTGTCAATATATAGCCTTTATTGTGATTTGATATGTATACTTTTGAAATAAGTATGGTAGGAACCATGTGTCAAAATTTTATTAGCCAACAAAACTTTTAATTGTATGAACAAATTTTGGACGTTTCTACAAATAACCATGTGAAAGTGGACATTTCTTGTAATTTCCTTGTAAAACGATATGATTTACAATTTTCTTAGCATCTGCTTGTTGCCTGTCTAATTTAAAAACTGTCGGAGTGCAAAGAAAGAGCTGGGCTAGAGTTTTAAAACAAACCGATCAAGACATCGTACAAGTCAATCAAAGTAAAACTAAGACGACATGGTCTTTGTTGAGTCAAGCAAGCCACCAGACAGACACCTTGGAACTCGTATCCTAGGCTTGGTCATGATGTAATACAAAACATTAAAAACCTTGTTGTCTACATTGGTCCACTAATTAATGAAAAATGCATTTTCAAATTTAAGAAATTTAGTGAAAAATACATAACTACCATACATTTTCAAATTTAAGAAACGTAATGAAATCTTTTAAAAATCAGGTGGTCACAATTTGTAACCTACATTTAATCAAATAGATCAAGATCACGTCACAATATACACACAATTTGTGATTATGGTCACATACTAATCACAAATCACATAAAATCACAACAATACAATTTATAAGTCACAATTACAAATTAAGTTACACGTCAAACATTTCAATAGCTTACAAATTATTTATTGATCACAAATTACCCAGTTAACTTGTCACAATTATTCTTCAATCTCATTTCATCTCACCTCACCTCACCTCACCCCATCCCACTCCACTACCCAAATCATCGCCACAACCACCATAAATCCACAATCCACCGCCACCTCAAATCCACAAACACAATGACCACCTCCAGATCTGTAGCAGTCTGTGGAGGCGAAGACACGAAGTTCTAGTGCACAAAACCGACGTGGAATTGAAGCCTTTACAATCAAAAAGCTGGATAGACATAGTCGATGAGCCTGATTCGGAGCAAGAGCAAGTCGGGTCAATGGAATCGGAGCTAGTACCTTAGTTGTGACCTAAACAATCGGAACTAGGTGGTGCTGCAATGACTGGGTTGAGAATCAATTGCTTTTCGCTCTCTAAAATTCATATTCTCTCTCTCTCAATTACAAATAATCTCTTTCTTCTAAAACTCACGATAGATTAAAAGTAAAGGTGAGCTGGAATGGTCGAGGGGAGGTGGAGTGGGGTGGGATTGGCTATACAGAATTTTGAAAGAAAATAATTACAACACGATTTATGAAATTACAATTTATAAAGTAGGGGTTGAGGTAATATTCCCTCTCTTTAGTTGAAATTTAATAAAATTGATTGAATTTTCTTGTTGATGTATTATGCAAAAGAAGCGATTTATAAATTGGATGTTCATTTTCATTTTTTATGCTTCTTTGCATCATGAATTTTTTTAATTTTGGCAATAAATTATTATTATTATTATTATTATTCTGTTGTTGTTGTTGTTGTTGTTAGTAATTAAGTATATAGTAGATGGACCCCTTCTTAGTTTCAAGACATGCACATGATTTGTATTATTCGTTTCTAAGAATGTAAAATAATTAGAAAATAAAAAAATCATAATATATTAATTAAAGATATAAAAAAAATGCATGATTACTATGAAGTCTCTATCTATATAATTTAATTAGATAGAAGAGGTCTCATCTTTAGGGTTTTACTAGTTGTAATTGCGAAAACATCATCACCTCATATTCAACCAACTTTACGTGAAAAAGTGTCTCCTATGAAGTCAGCGCCTCTATATCCACCAGTTGGAGTAAAGTAATGATTGTACAGATAATAAATAATCTTTACATAAGCATGGCTTCGATTTAAGAGTGATGATGTCTTGACTTGGCGACCCCGTGGGTCAATAAAACCCTCCATTTAGGGTGACGACACACACCTTGAGATCATTTTGTATCTTGACGAGACACAGGGCGACCAACTTAGAAATGCCTATAAATAGGAACATTTGGTCCCCCACCAAGGGCAAGTGAGCTACATATAGCAACAACATATTTTAACTTACTTCTTTACAAAAAATCCACTAAAATTATGACGTCATCCCTAACTGTTCCAAGAATGCATCATTCAAATCTACTTAAGTTGATTTAATTTGCCATATCATATTTTTAACTTAGATACCTCACTTGTTGTAAAGCAGCGCAAATTTTCAATGCCTAATAAGCCACCAAAGCTAGCTCACCATAAAAGGATGAGTCATAACTCCGCGTCCAAAATCCCTTCTCATACGAATTTCGACAATCTCAACATTCTCAATCATTTCCAGGCTGGAAATGACTCCACTGAGATTAGAAATCCACAAATAACTGCCACGAATGAAGCCATTAA
The DNA here is from genome assembly GCA_903798405.1 of Fraxinus platypoda. Classification (NCBI taxonomy): domain Eukaryota; kingdom Viridiplantae; phylum Streptophyta; class Magnoliopsida; order Lamiales; family Oleaceae; genus Fraxinus; species Fraxinus platypoda. Next base: position 10,432 of record CAIGRT010001022.1, read on the forward strand.
ACCTCTAAAAAATGTTGTGCGACGAATAGAGCATAATCCTATCACTCAAATAATGGAAACTGTGGTGGAATCCCCTGTCAAGACATGAGCTCACGACCCTTTGTCTGAAGGAATTTATAGTTTTTAGAGGAAGAATCCTCTAAGAGCAGAACAGTCCAAGTGAAAAATATCTCATATCGTAGAGATCGAATCCCTAAGAGAGCTGAGAGCGTTTTCAATCAGTTATGCGCACAAAATTCCTTTTCATTAAGGAACGACCGACCTGATCCCATTCAAAATAGGCCCGTTGAAGGGGAGGAAAAAAACTTGAGTTAATTCGTCTAAAGGAATGAATTGATGTCCTGAAGGCAAAGCAAAAGAGAGTGGTGGAAGAATATTTTTCAAATCGCCACTCTTCTTTTACAAAAGATATCCTAGCTGAATCTCTCCCAAAAAAATTGAGAACCGCGCTACATGGCCAGGGCCACGTGGGCCCTAGCCATCTAGGGAGGGATGTGACCCTATTGGAAGGGATCTGTTGTACTCGTGGGCCTCATTTTATGAGTTTAGCTTTGGCCCATTCTAAAAATAGATACGATGCATATTTTTGTCCAATATAATACATATACTAGTGGACCTAATTTTATGAGTTTAGCTTTGGCTCATTATAAAAATAGACACGATTAATATTTTAGGTCGGTTAGTTACATGAAAGTCCATTAGATGAAATGATAGCCCACACCTTTTGTTTTATTTTTCTTTTTGGGCTTAAGCTCAATCAGTTAAAATCTTATTTAATTTTAAAGATTATTGAGATAATATTTTAATTTCATCTCTTTTAATTAAATTGAAATTTTAAATGATTGAGATAAATCAAAATCCAATTGAGAGAATATTTTGATTTTATCTCTATCTTATTTTATTTAAAGATAATTGAGATAATATTTCAATTCTATATCTTTTTTAATTAAAATTGAAATAATATTTTGATTTTATCTCTATTTTATTTAATTTTAGAAATTATTGAGATAATGTTATCTGTTATTTTAAATTCTCATTAATCGAAATATGGTTAAGATAATGATAAGATTCTATTACTTTTAAAATTCAAGGTTACATTAGAACTCTCAAAAGTAAAGTTGTGCCTATATTTATGTATCGTGTATTCTATTCTCAAGTACATTCACTTCTCTTTGAAGTACACACACAAACTCGAATATTCTATATTCATTCATTTGCACAAAGGTCAAGGGTTGAAATCTCATATACATTTCAATAATTCTCTTATCACTTTTACAAAATACAAGTGTATAAGTATTTTTATGGGATTACATGCGTACGCTATGTTTTTGGAACATTGATTATGGGTCCTATATGTATGATCTAAGTTCGGATTGGAGTTTAATGGCTCTACGCATGAAAATTCCATACCACCTATGTTCAGAATAAATATGTACGTATGAAATTTATTAAATTATGTACAATATTAATCCATGTACTTGTATACTAATTGAGATTTTATCTCACACCTCCCTTTATCCCCTTTCAAGAAATTAAACGTTCATGGCAATCAAGACAAGAGAAAGATCGCAGTGGCAAGTGAAAAGAGACCCGCCATTCTTATCTTTATTTATTTAAGAACTTATTTAGTATTGATTTAGTGAAGTTTTTGTTTGATGTCAAGTTTCAAGTTAAGAATTAACTCACTTTATTTTTATGAGAACATTTAATAATTTTCAAGTTCTACAAACCAATTTTTTTCTTTCATGTTCAAGATAAAGATTTAGTGGCACTAAAATCCTAGAACTCGGGTCGTCACACACAGACTTCATTGTAGAGGACGACCTCATTTGATGTCAAGTTTCAAGTTAAGAATTAACTCACTTTATTTTTATGAGAACATTTAATAATTTTCAAGTTCTACAAACCAATTTTTTTCTTTCATGTTCAAGATAAAGATTTAGTGGCACTAAAATCCAGAACTCGGGTAGTCACACACAGATTTCATTGTAGAGGACGACCTCATCAACTACCTCAACAAGTAAACATCTTGGATGGAGTACAATGAGCTAGTGATATCATCATATCTACAGCTTTCTCCCTCGGTCTTGGAAAAAAAGCTTAGAGATAGTTTAGAAAACAGCCACAGAGGTTGGTTAAAACTTGGACCGACTTGCTACTGTACTCTTTAGCCCAATTTATGGGCTCCAATGTAACGACACAAAATTTATTTTTTAATCACTACCAAAACCATTAACTTCAACAGTGTAAATATATGAAATTAACGGGCACAATTTAATTGATAGAAGAAACTCATAACCAAATAAAACATATTCCAAATAAATATTAAAAACCATGCATATCGCATTTTTTAAATAAATAATAAAATGTTAATTCCACTAATAAAGCATAACATAGATTTAAATTTATAACCCAATAAAACATGTCTTAAAAATTAAATAAAAATCCTTACGAAATAAAATAAGAAATTGCTGAAATAAAAAAAAAATGTCTTGTTACACCGGATTATTTTTATTGAGTTCCATAAATCCTGGCACCACGACCTCATCGCCCGCCAACCAACGACCCATTCTAACCTGTGAGATAGGGGAAAATGGGTGAGTACATGAGAATACTCAATAGGACACGAATTAATGATGCAATCCCGAATAAAAATATTAAATCATGCATAAAAAAATCATACTGTCATTATATCTTTAGAAACTGGTAAGAGCTCAATACATATAATATCTTTGGTACCGAATGGTCATATCATGCACATCATTTCATATCATGTCATATCTTTAACTTTCGTTGGTATAATAATTCATCAACATGAAGAAATAATCTAAAAGGGACAAAATCAACAGTTTTTGAAAGGCATAATCTAAAATTACGTTCCAAACTTTATTTTCTGCTTGTGTTGCTGCAACTATCGGATATGTGTATCTATATATTTTTTTAGTGTAAATAGTAAGAACTTTTGTATGATATTTAGAGTTGAAAGAGAAAAATGTATTCTCGTAGGCGTAAAAATATGTCAAATGCTGTGTTTTTTACCTAGAAGTCTCAATCCCAATATTCTATGCAATCAACAATTACTTTTTCCCTATCTAATCAACATGTGGCAACCCATCTCTATCATATCCCAAAATCAAAGCAAACAAATCATTTTAAAACAAAACTACCTTATCTACCATTTAACCTACACGTGTCTACTAACCCATACAATTCAAAATAAAAATAAAACACTCCATACACATTACAATGGCAGAGCGCGTTTCCATTCAAGGTTGAAATTAANCTACTAACCCATACAATTCAAAATAAAAATAAAACACTCCATACACATTACAATGGCAGAGCGCATTTCCATTCAAGGTTGAAATTAAATTGTAAAACTGGTTTTTCATCAACTTCTTCAAACTGAAATATCTTGGAACTGACTTATCTGAACCGACTTTTCCTCGAGCCTAATATATACATAATTAATTACGAGCTATCCAACGAGCCCAATATTGATATATTTATCATTACTCTATCAATATTTAAATATTTGACCCAAATAAAATTGAATTTAATAAATGTATAATTTTAGTCCCCCAACTATTCCAAAATATAAAATATATAACATATAGAATAATAAT
>CAIGRT010001044.1:0-27254 GCA_903798405.1 Fraxinus platypoda
GGGGGGGGGGGGAGGGAGGGAGGAATGAATACTCACAACAACTCCCAATATGGTGCTTGTTATGAATAAATACAAAAAATTCCCAAATAGCTCCAAAGCTATAGTGGTGTTTATATGAGTCAGGTCAAGATTCTGAACTGCATTGAAGAGAACCACGGATGTCGCATCATTTACGACTCCTTCCCCAAAGACTAGACTGTACAATAAAGGTGTCTCATCCTGATTTAGGACCTGTAGCATCAGATATAATGCATCAGGCAGTGAAGCAAGATTTTCTGTTCTGATTTCAACAGCATAATGCGGCAAAATTTACCTGCAAGGTGCATACTGAATCTGTTGCAGCGAAAATTGCTCCGAGTGCTGAAGACAGTTTTTTTTTTAGTTTGGAACAAAGACAAATGCGTTAGCCTACAATTTGTGTGTGTGTGTGTGTGTGTGTGTGTGTGTGTGTGAGTGAGAGAGAGAGAGAGAGAGAGAGAGAGAGAGAGTGCAAAACTAAATAGAAAAAAAAAAAAAAAAAAAAAAAAAAAAGAAAAAAAAAAAGCACAAAAACCCCCCAATCCAAAAACCCCCAAACCCCCTTTAAAAGGAANGAGAGAGAGAGAGAGAGAGAGAGAGAGAGAGAGAGAGAAGTACCAAGATATTCTCCAATTGCCAGATTAATATCCATTTGCTGGAGAAGGCCAATAGCACCTGTCACAGAGTTTTGCAGAGTTTTGAAGATGTAGGCAACAGCACTATCATTTACATTCTAACAGATGAAATGAATGTTAAATAAATTTATAGAAATATTCAGAACTCAAAAAATTCTGAAAAAGCAATGATCTTCCTGTTTTTCAATTTTTATTCTTTATTCTTTTCCTTCAAATTTTCCTTCCGATCCTCAAAATCAGTGTTGTTCAATACAAGCAAGGGGGGCAAATCTACAAGTGTCCCTTTGTCATGCATCATCCCTTCTCTCTCCAAAATCCAAAAAGAAAGAAGAGCTTAATTAGGCTATGGGAACATGCTATTTAGATGCTAGAATTAGGTTTTACAAGAGGAACCGAAGTTCAATTGAACGGATACACAGACATACTTTGATGGAACAGAAAGCCTTTCCTGCGTGCTGTTTTCCATGACTGAGAACAGATTTTCTTAAAGGAGTTTGATAACATGCAAAAGTATAAAGTAAAGAAACTCTTTCTGTAGCTGTCGAAGTCCAAATTTTAAACGAATAAATGTGGGATCTCTGTAACAGCTTAAACATTTAGATAAGGTGGTTAATACGGTAGAGCAACAAAAAATATCTAGATTTACTTCTTGCCGGCGCCACCCATTTATGAAAATTTTGCACGTTTTTAATGAAAAATGATTCTAGCCTACATGTAAGAGAGCATGTTGAAAATCAAATTTAAATATATAAGCATGGCTTACATCTAAAACCTTGAGTTTTTAGATGAGGTGGTTAATATTAGTAGAGTGGACAACATCTTAAATGTGAAACATTAGAAGAAGTAGAATCAATACTCGTTAAAAAGTATGCATCAGCCAGCTAAGATGATTTATTTATTTTTCATTATTGTTAAATTTGTTTAGCTCTTTCCATAAAGATCCGAAAGAGCAAGAGAGGCATTAATGATTTTCTTGTTAGATATTAACAAATATTGTTTAGACTAGATATACAAGAAAAGGTAATTTATGCATACCAAATGATATAACGACGAATGAAATCAAAGTACCAATTGCTCCAAACAGCATTATAGTTGAGAAATTGCGAAAAAATTGTTTCTTTTTGACCTGGAACCTGATGAATTGTGTGAGTAAAAAAGAACAGTACTTAATATAAACTGTGCAAACCATTACAATTTACAAACATAATTAGCTATCATTATATATCATTAAATTAACATACTCCCTATTCCGAAGGTCTTCAGGGGCTCAATAAGGTTAGCATTACTATTTGAAGCAACAAAAGGGTAACAAAAGTAGGAATACTCATACTCAACCTACAAAAATATAGTAAACATTTCTTGTAAAATGCTCTGAGTCAAAACATTTGCAGAGGGAAAAAAGTGCAAATCATAATACGAGAATTAATCTCTTCAAACTTTTCCATTCTTTGTCTTGAATTTACTTCAAAATTTCTTAAATTCAACAAAAAGAAGTAAGATTGGAAAGTATAGAACAGTTAACCCTGTGAGCTATGGTTGGACGCTGACCCCTTAAGAAGTTAAAGATTCGTTAAATAGTGCAAGCATGCAAGAAGCGTGTGTAGTAGGCATTTTGGTTTTTTTTTCTGATGTCTTCCCTTTGAAGTTTCACGGTTCCTACAATACAATCACTAGTCATTTTCCATACTGCAGTTGAATTGTCACCTCTTAAGCTACTCACAATTTCTACTGCAAATCCTATGAGAACAACTGAATTTCGAGAATAAAAGAGGTGAAACACTCAAGTACTTGGCCGCATCTAAGAATGAATTCTTGGATGTCTTGCAGTGCGAAAGAATTTGAATATAAATATCTAAAGAAAAAACCCAAGATTGTACTTTTAAAACAGAGAACAATACGTTGAAACGCCTGACATACCCGGCATTAAAAATGATTGGTGGAAGAAGATAAATGAAGAAAAGATCGTCGCTAAAGATCAAAAGACGCGAGCTTTTTCCACCACTTATTAGTAGAATCCCAACTCCAGTGCATACACCCTGTCATTCAAGTCACTCGCAATTACTTAATTACGTGAAAAATGGATAAATAGACGCTCAACTCCGCTAATATTCATCCACATGTACTTACAATTATAAGGGCCGTGATGGATTCATTCATCCAGCGACTTTCCTCCAAGAGGTGACCGATCACAATACATGCACAAAGAAGTGCGACAAATAAGGTAATCGGAACCACTGAAGTGCTGTCAGTGTCCGATAAGATGTTCATCTTTTGTAGCGTAGTTCCCAAGTCAAACCCCATTTGTTCAGAGACACAAATCACCGGATAGTATCCAAATTCCTAGCAGATCTCACTTCAATGTTTTGAAATCTGATCTCTGAACCTCATCCAATAATTATAAACTGAAATTAGCTATCACGCAGTGAATTGTCCGTGCCATACAGGGAAAAGTACGGTTTTAAGATTATTGAGTCGATCAATTCAAGAAAAGCTCAACTTTGTTAACAGCTTTGTGGCGTGAAAGTACACATCCAGATCAAAACAACCTTAAAAATCAACTTCGTACATAGTTGCTTCAAGAACAAACAAACATTCGCGTTGCGTCTAAAAAGTACAGAAATGTAAAAAAAAATCGTAAATTTACCTGTCGAATTCGAGAAAAATACATGAAAGCCAGACGATCAACTCAAATACCAATAAAAATTGCTTTTCCTTTCAAATTGCTCTTCCCAGAATCACACAAACTCAAAAAATCTAAGTCGACTTGCTCTAAACACCAGAAAACAAAACTGATAAACAACAAACTGCAGAATTCAAAGTCAAACGCAGATTCAATCTCTTTCGAAAAATCAGTTCGTTTAACTGAAAAATCCAAGCTTTCTTTCCCCAAAATTAACTGAACATTAAAGCAGCTTGAACTAAAAGTGACGAATTTGAGACTTCTCTTCAATTTCACGAAATTATACTTTACAAAAGCTTGAAACCAACTGATAAGTCTAGGGAGGAAAAAATTGACACTGGGATCGGGGGCTGATTGTGAGAGAATAACTGTTTAACATGTCAGAAAATAAAATTGAAGTATACGTGGAGCTAAACAGGGCCGTTCCATTTGTGGGCCTATGATTGATATCAGCCGTTTGATTGATGGTTATTACTTTGCTGAAATAATACATTTGTGTATTTAATGGAAATTTGGTAATTAGATATCCTAATTTTCAAACTTTAAAAACAAGGTTGGTATTTAGTTTCAGTATCATGCTACATATACATAATGATTTACACTTTGTTTTACATTCCTGTGAATTGGCAAATTTCGATACATTGATCTTAACACTACATTTTTCAATCAATGACTAAATTTGTTGACACATAGGAGGTGTCAACAAATGTGTACATATTTGGGTGTATAAGTAGCTTTATCGTTTAACATAACTAAAATTATTTCAATAAAGCTAGTTGTACAATTATTGTTCACAACTTGATTGACAACTAGTGTGTTGAAAGATCCTTGTTATTAATTTCAAAAACAGTTTTTTAAATGAATGAGTATGGTGTTTGCCAACTCATAGACTGGAAACCAAGTTGTAAACGAAGTTGTACATGTAGCACGATTCAAATTATTTTCGTAATGATATAATTGTCTTCATCACTATGTTTTTCAATGAAAAGAAAAGGAGATGGCGGTCAAGTGAAATCGATTTTAGAATTGCGATTTTAGATTTGATATTAAAATTTAAGATGCTACTATCATAATATTTCTTGAAGTACAAGTTATAGTCCGTGATACGTTAAAATATGTCCAAGCGTCTTTGAAAATATTTATAGCATAATGGATTAAAAAGTGAAATAATATTTTTTGAAGTTACTACGAATAGATGGAGAGAAATTGTCCCATTACAATATTTTTTGTAGTTCTTATTATAGTTAGTAGTGCGTAAAAATATGTCCAAGCGTCTTTGAAAATATTTATAACGTGACGGATTAAAGAGCGAAATCATATCTTGTTAAGCTGAGGAAAGCTAAGGTTTGAAGCTTCCATGTGTTCCCCACACAGTTCTCTTATTCTACAAGGACCACATAAAAAGTCAATTACTTATTGTGGCAATTAAATTATTCAAATTTCAAAGAGGTCTTCGGAAATTGGTAAATTGTGTTTTTCTGATTCTTGAATCCCTTCCAAGCCATATAAGTACAAAAGTAATTTTTTTGAAAAATAAGTATGTAATTAATTTACTTTTAGGAATAATTACAACAGTGGTCCCTAACCTTTCATTTTTTTTGTAGATTTTACTCTAACCTTCACTTTGTGCTAGACACAGTCCCACATCTTTCAAAAATTAGCACCTGGGTTCCAAATGGATGGAAACCATCCATCTTGCCGTTAGTTGACCAAAAAAAATTAAATTTTGATTAATTTTGACCAAATTAAGGGCCTGTTTGGTAAAAATTTTCATTTTCTACAGTAAATCAATTCTCATTTTCAACCACACATTCTTCAATAAAATAATATTTTCCATCACATCAATACTTTTTTCTTCTTTTTCAACCACACATTTCCCATCATATCACTATTCAAAAATCAATTCTTNACACTTATCAATTCGAATCAAACATAAGGTACTATATCACACGCCGATCCGATCTAGTTCGACTCAATTGAATAAAAGGGATAATTGAGCAACGGTCACCAACCTTTCACTTTTTTGTAGAGTTTGCCCTAATATTCAATTTGTACTAACCACAGTCTCAAACCTTTAAAAATTCACACCTAGGGTCCAAATGGATGAAAACCATCCATCTTGCCGTTAGTTGACCAAAAAAAGTCTAAATTTGATCAATTTTGACCAATTTTATAAGAATGGTACTTTACATTTTTCCACATTAAATTTTAAAATTGTATATATAAACCCACCTTCTTTTCCATTCCACCCCCCATCCCATCTCATCCCATCCCACTTAATCAAAACCAGAAAACCACCCGACAACCACCGCCACCGAAGTTTTCCCTTTCCAATTTCTTTACTTTCCAATTTTTTTACCGCCGTCCGATCGAGGAAGCAATTTTTTATTGCTTCACTTTCCAATTTCTTCACCGCCGCCCGATCGATGAAGCAATTTTGACTGTTTCCCAGCAATTTTTTCACTACTCCCGATCTCACTTCGGATCTAGATGGTGGTTCCATTCACCACGTTAATAACACAAATCAAATCTGATTTACGACCGCACCGACTACATCAGCATCACTAACTCCACCTACACCACAGCTATTCCTTCAACCCATTTAAAACCAGTGTTATAAAATGCGTAATGCGTTGCGATGCGTCGAGGCCAAGAATCAAGAATCACAAGTTTAGGCGTGTCAATGCGAAGAATAAGCGTCATAATGTGTTTCGTATTTTTATATTAAAATTTGACGGGATAATGCGCGCCTTTTAGATGGAAAACGCATTTTTCGCGCATTTCCCAAATTCAACGCGTTTTCGAGCCGCGTCGCGCCTAGGCAGCGCATTTTCCCATTTTTTAGAACATGGTTTAAAACAAAGGAAACTGTCATCGTGGTTGAGGAGGGAGCTAGGGTGACCTCGAGAGTGGGATCGATGTCATTGAGGAAGAGTAAGCTTTGGTTGGCACATTGAATTTTGAGGTCAACGTAATCGACGAGAGGTATTGCACGATGATTGCCATCGAGCTTCCAAATTTTGTACGTGTTAGATGGGGTGGTTTCCGACCAATGGCACGATGGAGTACAACAACTAGAGGAGGAAGGAGCAGTGATTTTGGATTCAATTTTGGAGAGAGCAGCAACGATTGAGGTAGACGACGAGATGAATTTGAGTTCGAATTTGATTTTCAGTTTGGGTTCCATTTGACAGTGGAGAATATGATGGTTGCAGGTTTGGTGGTGATAGTGGCGGCGAAGGCAACGACGACGACAACAGTAGGTAACAATGATTTCGATTTTGGGGTAGAGGTGGGGTTTGGACAGAAACGTAGATCGGGATGGCAAAAAAATTCGACAAATTCGATACCTGCGGGTCCCGCCCCTAACGGGGCTGGAATTACTTGCTTAATCGGGTATTCGGGGTAGGGACGAGGCGGGTTTGGGGTGGGGGAAGGGTAATGGGTGCCCCGCCCCCGCCTTGTTTAATTTTTTTTTAGAATTCAATACTTTAAATGAAAATTTTCACGAAATTTCATTAATTCTAATAGAAATGGCAACTAAAATTAACTGAAAAATATGACAAACAATAAAAGTTTTAGTTTATCAAATATATTTAAATAATTTAACTTTTAAAAATAAGCGAAGATTAAAAAATATATTATTGTCTTAGTCTAATGAATGAGGGCAATAAAATGAATTATCAAAAACTTAAAAAAAATTAAATGGGGTAGTAAACGGGACAAGGGCCCCGCCTTCAACGGGTAACGGGGCGGGGAATTGCTGGCCCCCACCCCGCCCCATTTGCCATCCCTACATGTGGAAGATGATAAGTGTGGGAGATGATGATTTTTTCATTTTTTCTATTTTAATTATTTAGTGTGATAAAATTGTATACTTACTATTTTGCCTTTATAAAATTGGTTAAAATTGATCAAATTTAGATTTATTTTGGTCAACTAATGGCAAGATGGATGGTTTCTATCCATTTGGACCCCATTTGCGAATTTCTAGAAGGTTTGAGACTGTGGTTGGCATAAAACGAAGATTAAGATAAAATCTGCACAAAAATAAATGGTTATGAACCGCTACTGCAATTATCCCATTACTTTTATAAGCAAACATTCTGGAACGAGGTTAAGACTTTCGATACTCGAGTAAACATTTTGGTCTCACCTTCGTTCCCGATTTCTCGCATGGAGGCTTCCCTTCTAATACATAATTCTCTCGTACCAATGGACAAACTTCAATAATCATTTTGAAACAACATAAAGCCCCAATTTGATGGAAAATAAAATTAGATTTTTAGTAGATTTTAATAGAAGTTGATGAAATATATTGTTCAAAAGTTGTGAATCTCATAAAATATGTGGTTAAAATTAATTTTTAAATATGCTTTAGTTTAAAATCTAAATTTTAATTCCTATCAAGTAGGGGGAACATTTCATTACAGGTGAAGTGTCTAATTGTACTTTTAACCCGTTGGTCGATGGGTATTTTATTACTATCAAATTTAGCACCATATGATTTGTATTGCATTTCAAATTGTCCACTTCAAAAAAAATATATTTAAAAACAATAATAGAAAAGAAAGAGACGTGACTTGCAAAAATTAATTTTATATTTAAGGTTTTTATGTTTTAGTCTTCTATGCGTGTAGTGTTAGGTATAGACACTTGGAAGTATTTTCATACATCATGTTAGATGGTCACTCACATCAATCTAACTTGGAAAACAAATAAATAAATGAGAGATGCTATAAAAACATGTTCAATGACAGATTTTCAAACAAATGGACACTTGACGAATTCTTATTGGAAGTTAAAAATAATAATACAAAACATTGCCAATCAGGGTCTGACATTTCAGCTCCTGGAATAGGCTCCTGTCACTGAGCCTGTTCATTTGGCTTTTTCCTAGATAAATGGCGTGTATAAAATACTAGTTCTTTGAAAACGATTTCCGAGTGGGTTTGACCAAGTCTATGAAGCCAAGATATTTTAAGTAAATGAAAGTTACTTAATTTTAAGTAAGTGAGTGTGTTTGTGAAGGATTTTTAAAGTTCAAGAGCATTTCTTGAGGGCTGATCTAATGGTAATGGAATTGGCCACTTTAAAATTCTTCGGACGATGAATGTTGCAAAATTTTAGTTAAGTATTTATATATCATTCCTTGAAACTTAATCACATTTTAGGAGTTTAAATGATAAATTATAATGAGGGAGAGAGGAATTGGATGAGAATCGATTAAGAGAGAGGGCAAAATGTTTAAGTGTTTCAATTTGATTTTAATCTATTTTACTGTTTTTAGCGTGTTTTGTGCATTTTGAGTTTTTCGTTGAAAATATTCAAAATGTCAAAAATTCGTTTTTGAGTTTTATGTTATAATTTAATCTTATTTTAAAAGAAAAAATATTTTCGAAAATGACAAATTAAATAAATTTTGGATATTTTTCAAAATTGAAAATAGCAAACTAGACGTACTCGAATTTTTTGTGGAAAATAAAGCAAGTACGAAAAAGATATTAAACTCACCATCTTAATGTAAAGAAATGCTACATGTACATGGAATCTGTGGACGTGTTCGGTCGTGCTTAAAATCCAATTAAAATTGAAAATATAGCCGTTATTGAGTCTCACTCGTCTAATAAAAGTTAACAATAACGACTAATATTTCAGTTTTAATTCAATTTTAATCTCTACCGAACACGCCCTGTATATGCAGCATGACAAGTCCACACTATAAGGCTATCTTTACATATTGATAGCGAATTATGATTCTTGTATACTTGTGGTTGACACCATCTTTAACATTCTGTTTATGTGTCGAAAATCTAGCCATTGATTGAAAATAATGTTATTAAAATCAATGTATAAAAACCTACCAACTCATATGATGTCAAACTTGATGTGAAAGATGATGTACATATAAACATTATTGATAGTAGAAGAATAGCAAAATTCCTTAATATATTGTGCTAATAGGAACGCACTTCCTATCTTTTTCAAAAATGTTCCCTGTTGTATTGCCTCCCCGCAAATTCAAGACCCATTCTTTTAATTATGACAACTACATCGCTATATGAATCTTTCATTTGTAGAATTTGTCCTTTTCGTCCATGGCTGTCTTGTATCTCCATTAATGATTGCGTGTCCTTCACGTGGCTTATTTCATGTGAAGTAAAATACAACATTTAATGATCAAACCAACACAAAGTAAGTTCCAAATTAATAACAACAATGGAATTAATACTGTGAATATAAAGTAAACACTTCCCTTTCAATTATCACAAAGATTGGTACAAAAAATGGATTGAACAGGGCTCATGTCAATAACCTAATAACACACAAAGCAGCTCCACGAGAAGGAATTCAAAACCACATTCAAAACCACAAAGGAAACCACCCAAAGAATCACGCAAAAGACAACCGTGCACGGAGGCAGCAAGGCGGTAGTGAAGCGGGGGAAAAACCTAAGCAGCAAAAGGCCAAACCAGGTAGCCAAGTCGCCGACCATGGTGCCAGTAAGGTGTGGTACGACGATCTCACAAGAGGAACCGCACGAAGGGTGGTAGCAAGGTCACAGAGAGGAAACAACCGAAGGGTCTCGCCAAAAGGGGGCTGAAATGTTAAATCGCGTGTGTTTCTATAATACATCATGGACCACAAATATATACAATGCGCTTTAGGTCCAGTATATGGGTCATGCCCTAAATACAATGCTCGGTACAACTTTTGTGGGTCCTCATTTGTGTGTTATTGGATCGACTATTTTAAATAGTCTCAATAATAGATTCCAGACGAATCATATGATTTTAAATTGATCCGACGAGTCACCATCACCCCAAATTTATTTGGTATTAAAATTCCTAACATTTCATAAGACCAAATTTGCAATGATTAATTTTTAAATAAAAAGGATAAAAATGAAGAATAACAAAAAAGCACACAAAAGGACTACATGGACCTGCCACCAACACCATTGGCTGAGCTCGAGCTCTGGTCCCTTTTATAGAGCTTGATCCCAACTTTATCTCCACCTTGGGTGGTATGATCTTTGTTAGATATGAAATTCGAAACCAATGCAATTTCGCAAGTGCATGAGTCGTGGATAAGTAGTATAATAATGATGGATGTCGTGCACGAGGAAATTGATCTATTTGAACTTTAATTATTTAAGCTAGTCTGTTGAATTGTCACAAAACATAAAGAAAACAGTTCGATCAATTTAACTAACTTCTTGAATGAGAAACACTTCAATAAAATCAAAGAAATGAAATTAACACACATTCTTTTAATAAAATAAATTTGCACATGAATCCATAATTTATCCTACTTTTTAACCAAGCAGTCTCTAAAAGTTTACTTCTTTTTTAACCACGCATTCTTTAAAAAATTACTATTCAAAATATATTTCTTACTAAAATGGGGCTCAAACAAGGGGAAAATTTTGTTTTCTCAATCCTTCACAATACTATTTACCTAGTACAATTGATCTTAGGAAAAAGGCATTTGGTTAGGGCCTGGCCAAGTAGCTCTATCCTTAATCTTAATTGTATACTTAACTTTTTATATGGTTTGATCACGAATGTTGTTTACTAACTCGTAAGGTAAATTATGCTCGTGATAATTATATAATATTCTATATTATTGCAGCGAAGCTGCATATATTTTACGTTAGTAGCTAAGAGTTACGTGTGTTGACCATCATTTATTAATTATCTCATGATTTCTATAAATAAAATTAGATACAATTATCTTAGTTAAAAATAAATTAAAGTATAGTTACTCGATTAGAAATAAAATAAAAGTATAGTTATTTGATTGAAATTATATTAAAGTATAAGTACCCAATTAAATAAAATTGAATATAAATTATTTGATTGACACTAAAGTAAAAAATAGTTTAGTAATAGATATCTATGGAGTAACCAAGTTGTAATAAAATTTAAGTTAACTCTCAGCTTGAAATAAAATGAACTTGAGTGATCAAAATGCAATTTCACTAAAAGTTCCAATACAGTATTTAAACTCGCTCACCACGCCAATCCACTCACTCCCACCCCTCCTCTCTCTCTCTCTCACAAACAAAATAAACAGAGAAAAATAGAAAATTCTCCAATCATAATTCTATGATATCTAGGGCTCATAAAAATTTCTAAATTGCAGTTTAATTCTTTCCCTCACGGATTACCTTGCATTTTCTTCTCGATCATTCGAACTTCTAAATGAAGCATAGATTTCATAACTATTTTTCGTTTTGTTACCAAATTTCCTGAAAATTCATGCTGTTTTTATTTTCTCGGAGATCAGAAAATTCAATTTACAGGCTCACAGGTAATGCCACTTCGAATTTTAATTTCATTTTTTCAATTCCAAAAAATGCGGAACATCGTTACAGGCGTGAGTTTTGTAATTATTTGATACGTTAAATGCATTGGTGGTACTTCTTATGATTATCATGATAATGTCGGAAAAATGATGCTTGGATGAAATGCGAGACTTTTCGTGTAGTACATTGTGCTTCGGAAGTTGTCTTCTTTCTGGCTTTGTGTTGTAAAAAGAGGAAAAGAAATTATGGGAGGCAAATGCTGTTTATATGTCAGAAATTTATTTGTTTTTCAAAATTTTTACGATTTTCTTGTCTATTAAGTTTTAATTACGATCTGTAGGAGAGTTATATTCATGCATGCATTCAAGAAATGGAAAATTGTAAAATAAGAAAAGAAATATTTTTTATTCTATTCACATTTTTCTTGTATCATGCGTTATGCTCTGGACTGATCTTTTTCCCTATTGATTTGAGTAACCACTTTAGGTGTTATTGATTGTCTATAAGGTCAATCCTTTTATCTCGTCTTTCTTGGGCATGAAATCTGCCAGTACTCGTGCTGTTCTTGGTTCTATGGCAGCAAATTTCTTGCACAAGTTAGTCACAAATTCATTTGCAGCTCATCTAGTGAGTTGGGTGCTATAATATTGCATTTTTATGTAAGTTTATTTTGCATAGCAATTTGGTTCCATCATATTGCTATTCCTGTTTACTCTTATCTGAGATCTCTAATCTCTTCAAGTTTTTGATATGTGTCTTTGAGGGAATTTACATGATTTCTATAATGTTTTGGATGTTGCTTATTTATGGATGGCTTATTTGTTGATCCCAATTTTTGCAATATTAAATATTGCGCATTTCTTATGATCTCCTAATGACATACATATTGTTGCCACCATTGTCTAAGGATACACTTTCTCCAATTTTGTATGGTATGCTCTCTCAAAAGTGGGAGAATGGCAGCCTTTGCGAGGCTTCTTGCAGCTGGAAGCGTCTCGCAAACTCTTGCAGGTAAATGAATGCATTAATTATTAAATTTGCTACTTCATGAGATTCTTTTAAAAAGTAGTTTTTACTACTTTTTGATCTCTTGGAGTTGAACGCAGTCAGTAGAGGCTGAAAAAAAGGAGTTAGAGATTGCAATATTTTACGTGCCTTGTCTTGGTGATTAAGCCAATATGGTTGTGAATTTGTCATCTTCCTTGAAAGCCTTTCGGTGAACTTTTAGCATATTTACCCTACAGGGGCTTTTGATGGAAATGAACAATAGTATTGTGATTTAATCAAAACTTTAGCTTGAGTTCAAAGGTTTAGGATACTGTAATTTGTGCGTGGGTTCCACGACCCAAGTCATGCAAAATTAGAAGAGCTCTTATTTATTTGGTTTCTCCTTGTGCAACCAAGCATTTGACGGCAGATGGCAATCTTTGTTATGACAATTTAGCTGTGTAACTATCTGTTCCTCTTATTTCTCCATTTATCTACATGTATATATGCCGGAAAAACTGGATATAGAGGGTGTTTGGTGGAGATTAAAATTAAATTTTTAGTAGATTGTGATAGAAGTTTTTGAAATGTGTGGCTGAAAAGTTGTGGGATCCATAAAAGATGTGGTTAATATTGATTTTTTTACTTTGACTTTGACTTTGATTAAAATCAGATTTTAATCTTAACCAAACGGGGGCATAGTTATCTAGCCATCTCTGATGTAACTTGAAGAAATAAGCTAGCTGGCAAAAACATGATGGCGGTAGAAACTTCAACTTTAACAAGCTTTGTAGCTTGTACAAAGTCCTATCATGCAGTTCAGTTATTTTTTTATTATGCACTTCTATATATTGGACTTGATTTCTTCAGCCATCTAAACTGGTGAGATCAGATATAGTCATTGTGACTGATATTTGATATTTAATGAGTAATATCTTATGGTTTACTACTCTCTGTCCCTCTTTCTCCTTCTCCAGAGGAATTAGACTGCCAGAATTTAACTCCAAAATACTTGCACAGAGAATTACGGGAGGCAGATGAAGCAAATTTCCTCGATGAAGAAGGTATTTTTGTTTCTCGGTTCTTAGAGTATCAAAGCAAAAAGGGATTTTCACGCTGTAATTGTTGCTAAGCATGTTATACTGAAATAGAATCAGGAGAATGAAAAAGAAAAAGTAAGAAAACGTAACATTGTGTAGAAGGCAACAATAAAGTTATAAGAGAGAGATAAAGAAGAGAAAATAAAAATTCTAAGCAGTGTTTAAATCTTTTTCCATGAGAAGTAGAATTGTTAGGTAAAAATAACACCCTAGTGCTCACATGCATACCAAACAATGATGAATTTTAATTTAAGACTTTTTCATAACTTCTATCAATGCCATGAGACCTGATAATTACCTTTAAAGCAGGGAGTCCCAACACTATACTTTGATATAGAGATGTTTCATGATTAGATTATACTGGAACAATTTCCAGTAAGGAATGGATACTTATTCAATGTGCAGTGTAACATTTTTCTTAAATGGTGATTCAATTCTTTGAACACACCTAAATATTATTGTACCTGTGATTTTGGAGCGTGCAATATGTGTCTACCACTTATATACTCACTGTAAATGGGTTCTTAAAGTCCCATTTCCTGCCTCCTTTATGCAACATTGAGTTCTGTTTTCTCAGTTTCTTGTTGATGATATTTCTTGTAGATATGCACATGTTTGGTTTGAGGCCCATGTCAGATCCTTTATATTTGGTAAGGTTTGGGAACCAGCATAAGAAATGTTTTACATCACAATTTTATTCATCTGATTTTTTATATGAAGGAAATCATAAAATCTACTCCATTGCTTATAAGAAGAAATAAAAAAACATTAGGAAGAAAAGATAATAATGATAATTTATTGAAAAACTTACATATTTTTAGAAATCTTTCAACTTGCTAGTTCCCTTGTTTGATTTTCAAAACAATATGATGATTTTCTATGCAAGAGTGTCCTGCCTCTTGAAGCTAAATATACATGTAATGAAATTACTTTTTCGTGTTGGAAGTTGAGGAACGTTTTTAGTGTGTGAATTTAAGATTGAGGAGCGTAAAGTTATTTTCTTTTGAACACTTGATACTTGGTTCCCTCTGAAGTTTAAATCAACAGATCAGAATTTTACAAAATTCTTGCCAACAAAGCATGGATTTCGTGCTTTATACGCATTGATAGTAAACTACATGAAGACCGATTGAGATGGTTTGGGCACATTTGAAGGTCAATAAATGAAGAACTGGAATATTGACATCACTAGTATAAATGGTAAATGTAGACAAATGGGTTGATCTAGTCACATGGCAGGAGGTAGTCAAAATGGATTTCAATCGTTGAAAGTCCTCGATAGAGTGGAAAGGGAAAAAAGAGGACACACGTACCCGATCCTAGATAATTACGAGATAAGGTATTGATGTAGTAAGTTGAATTGATTGTCTACAAAGCATAATTGATTATCTATTGAGCATTGCCAATGTCAAACACCAAAGATTGTGCTTGGAATAACCTATCATAAACCTATACCCTAAAAGAATGCCTGTCCTACGAAATTCGTTGGCGTAGAATGCTAGAAGACAGGTTAATAAGTAATGCACCATTAGCCTAGAGAGAATGTCAATCAATAATAAGGTTGGTTTGGTTGTATGAAGTGCAATTCTATGGACTGAAGTACATATGTTGCTGTGAAGAAAATGAACAAGATTGCTGGAAGGTTTAAACTAGGTGTTTTTTTATTGCAGATTGCAAAGCAGGTTTGTAGTGGAAAAATAATTTTGTATAATATTATGCATAGCAAATTATGGATACATTCCATAAGCACGAGGTAACTGACAATTGAAGAGACATCTTCCATTTTCAAAAATTACATAACCCCCGAGATTCTTTTTTCTTTTCCCCCCAAGGGGTTCCCCTGTCATCCAAAAATAAATAGGCATTTTCCATTTAGCCATTTATCTAATACTATATTTGCAAGTATTATTGAACGACTTTTGAAATGTATTACTTTCTCTTTTTCCCCCTTTTTTCTTTCTTCATATTTTTGATTTAGATGAAGCATTACTTTCTGTTAAAAGAATTATTGTTATAAAAATGTTTAAATTAATCATTAAATATTAACTATTTCCTGAAAAATGTATCGAGAACAGTTTGTTTACGTATAAATAATTAACAAATAAACACCGATACATGTTATAGAATATTAAAAAAAAAAAAAGAATTAGAAAAAGAAAAAGAAAAATTGCATTAAATGAACTAGTCAAGTTTTAGTGATTTATAATTTTGATCAATTCAGTTAATTTGAAATCCTGTTGTTAGAGAATATGCAATAAAACATATTTTTTCTCAATCCCATGTATATTCTTGAAGTTGATTTGTTTATACATCTTTGCCTGCGTTAACTTTTAGCCAGAGATAAATAGCTGTGACTGAAGAAAATGCCTTGCGAATAATGTCTTAGACCTTCACTTCTACCGTACCCAACAAATTAGTGAAACAGCTGCTTAACGTATTTTGAAGGTATGCTGCAATGCTTGTAAGAAGCCAATTAAGGCCAGTCATTATGCCGCACATGCAGGTTCAATTCATTTTTGTTCTCCAAAATTTTTGCATCTCGAGGTTTCATTTATATGATGCTAATTTTGGCTTTGAATTGGTCAATTGCGTACTTTTTTTCTTGATAACACAAAAGATATTATTAGACGAGAAAGAAGAAAATACATCAAAGAAGAAAGGAACCCATTGCGTCAATTCTTGGATTAAGTAATTTCTTATTCATTTTATTGTATCTTTTATTTGGACATAGAGAAATGCTTTGTGCACCACTGAGTCATTTATGTGCAAACCAAATTGTGATAATGACTTGAGGTCTAAATGTTCCTTGGATGTGCTGAAATGGGAAGCCGTGGGCAAGAAAAGGATTAAAGATAAACAACAAGAGAAGAGTTCAAAAATTGAGTTGGAAAAAAAAAATTGAATAACAAAATATAGGATTGGATATTTGGTACTTGGTAGTATGTAATAGAGGCTTAGAGCATTTGAAAATGTCTCATAAAGTCATGATAAAGAATTTGGCCAAACGTAGGAGAAGGATTAGAAAGAAATGATCCTGGCCTCCTGCAGGTGGAAAATATACGAACGTGCATGAGTATAATATGAATGTAAATGAGGAGTATGGCATAAAAGATATTGCTTCTTCACAAATTTTTTATTCATGTCACCAAAATAACTATTAATTTGTCTTGTATCTTTTTTAAAATATGTTATTTGATAATATTATATGTTTTAAACTATTATTTAACCAACTAGCAAAGTGTATTATAAGCCAAAACTTATATCGTGACACTTCGTTGTTTTCACGTATTAATCTGTGTGTATAACAATATTAAATTTATGATTAAATTTATTTTTAAAAAAAACTTGGGTTCCAAATAGAAATAAAAAATGGAAGTCTCGTATCACGATGGATGTAATATTTAAATAATACAGGGTGTGTATTTTGCATGTTCTGTAATCTTTAGAAGACTAGTACTTGGAAAGTGTGCTGCAAATAGGAGCATTTTTCAAATTATTTGCTTCTATATTTGGTGTGATAGAAGTATTTTTTAACCAATTTGAATTTCCGATTCGTCTCTTTTATCAGAGCAGCTTACAGGAGAGTTAAATAAGGAAATAGACTATCCAATCTAAAAATAATTAATGTACACATACACTGAGTAAAGGGGAGAAATTTAATGTTTAAAATTAAAGCTTGACCCATACTGTGTTGATTGAAACATCCTAGTTTCAGCTCATAAATGTGAAAAAGAAGAGCAGTAATAGGCATTATTGGATTACTCTCTGGCAGTTGCAGTAGTACTAATACGAAGAGGGTTGCTCCACTAAAATGCCCTTCACGCATCTTTCTGAACATGTTCCTTCTTTCATCTCTGCAGAACTTTGTAAGTCGCTTAACTACAAAGAAGAAACCGTTTCAGAAGTTGGTGGAGCTTCTGAGCAAAAGAAACTTCCAAGGAAGGACAGGAAAAAGTTACATATTGCTCATGCTAGTATCCTTTTTCCCCTCAAGAATTTGATCAATTCTCTTGCTTTACGATGTATATTTATTTGAAATTCTACCGTGTTATTGGTCACGGTTACATCTTTTCCAAGAGATATTCCGAAAATCAAACTTAGACAGAGCATGTATCAAAAGCAAGAAGTGGTTGATTCTACTGATTTTATTAAAATTATGATCAATGGATCACTTTAACTATATGGAACTTCTTATATTACAGGACAAAATTATTGTTCTTAACCTCTTATTTACAAAGCTACAACAATTCGGGAACTAGAAAAGTGTGAATCTCTGGATTCTGACATCTTTACTGCTCCAGAGTCACATTTTGATGAAGAGCTTCAAATGATTCCCTTAGCTGGAGCAAAACGTATAGCTCTCTCCCCCCCTCCCACCCCCCAACCCCCAGAAAAAAAGAATGAAAATTACATTCAAATCCATTTCGTTTTTCACAGTGCCTTTAGCGTGTGCTGTTGGTCTCAATTCATCAATTGCTATTCTACTAGTTATTGTCGTGAAAAGTTATTCCAAATGGAAGTCTCTGCTTTATTATGCATACGATATGTTACATTTTTGTGAATCTTCAGAAAATCAAGTCTTTTGAAGAGACATCTGCACAATCTGCATTGTAGGAAACACAAAGTGTGTGAATGAGACACCAAGAATGAATAGTTTGAAAGTTAATACTGGTAATATGGAGCTTTCAGAAACTGTGATACCAAGTCCAACTAAATGTGTCAAAAGGTACGTGGAGTAGGATGCATCAGTATCTTTGATGCTGTCCAACAAAACATTCCATAATGCTTTTTTATCATGATATATTTATACATCTTTATAAACAACTGCATCATTCTTCCTCTGCCCATTTTGTTATAGCAGCTAACCAATTCAACTTGTTGCATAATCGGATGGTAGGATGTTACAGTGCTATTAGTTTGCCTGAAATTTACTTTTGCTTATCAGCCTTGATGGTACATGCATGATGCAATTCCTTTTGGAAAATTTCGAAATTGCGATATGCTCGAATAATGCTATGTGTACACCACACAACCTTACACCTCCCTCACATGGAGGGGGGCCCACAAATATTTTATTGTGTGTGGGCCCCCTTCTATGTGAGGGGGGTGTAAGACTATGTGTACACCATTATGTACACATAGCATGGTTCGATATGTTCAGGGTTAATCATTTTACATTGACAGACACCCTGAATTTTCCTGGTTATGTGCTTCCTTATATGGTATTGAATATAAATACTTGTTCAAATAATTGTACATGAGCAAGTAACCATGAGAAATGATAGAACTATACCATGAGAATTATAATATTGGAAGTCTCTTCCATTGATACCGGTGGCAGACGCAGGGATTTTAAATTAGGTGGCACAATCAAACTTTTACATTCGAAAATGTACATGGGGTATGACTTTTTCGGATGTAAAATTTCGAAATTTTTTGATGTCATACCTCATGTAAAATCTCCTAACAAAATGATATAAATTATATTGAGAAATTTGTCGCTAAAAAATAATCAATATTAATGAAATAATTGAAATTTTTTTTATAGAAAAGACGAATTAGATGCATCTTTTTAAGAAGCTCGTTTGACGCGCCTTTAACTATTTTTTTATGTCCGTTGGACCATTCGATATGTTTATGATGTAGTTCTCGAAATGAGCTTCGAGATGATGTCGGCGATTTATGGATTCGGCTAGCGTACGATCGTCGAAGAATATTTAAAATTAGCATGTTATCGAAATTCTCGAAATACTAGTTTGAAACAACCTTTTTTGACAAGCCGTAACATTTACTACGGTTGGCCGTTTCACGCGCAATTAACGACGCAGAAAACTATGCCGTGAGTACTTCGAAATGGTATTAAGAATACAATATTTCGATTTCGTTTGACATCTTGTAATGACTTCTAAAATTGAGACAAAAACAAAGAAAAAAATTGCCCAAAAGTTGGGGGGTGACATGCCACCCCTGATACAAGGCAAATATCTTGAGTAAAAGTTTCTACGCTCAAGGAGGATTCCATATCATTCAGATTTCATGCATAATCTACTTTTATCTTGTAGGGCAATATCTGAGATTCAATCATGTCTGGATGTCAGGACTCCATGTATAACATCTCAAGATATTCTTCAATGTAAGCCCTTTCCTTTATTTTTATAGTAGTATGTTTTTGCACAATTTTATAGTAATTTGTGCAATAGGAATATTTCTTTCTCACTTTGTTTTCTTTCATCTTTGTTTTGTGCCTACATGTTGAGGTTTGTCTGTTAGGTTGGGGTAGGGTTTTTTTTTTTTTCTCCCTTCGAAGGTAGCATTAGTAAGCATGCAGAGAATGTAGTTGGGACACCTCATAGCCTCTGGATTCAAACATTAGATGAAATTTAAAAAATAATTCCCAATTTAAAAATCTTGAATGCAGATCGTACGTTCAATTAGAGTTCCTCTCTCTTGAAAGCTTTCAGTTTCCTTCTCTCCAATAGGTCTGCTGAAAGTAGTTTTGATCCCTTTATCATCTAAATTTATGAACTGATTCTCTCATTACTTCTAGAGAAGCAACCAATTTTTTTGTAGTTGACGCTTCAAGACGAAGGTAGAGTTAGAAAGTCAATTAATAGTCTTTTGGTGCCAAGTTTCAATTTACATACAAGATTATGTTTTGACCATAGAATATTGATGGGCCTGGTATATCAATCCTGTTTTCATCCATTTTCCAAGGTTAATGACCCAAATTTTAGAATTTAAATTGTTGCCAAACGTATTAAAAAAGATTACGTGACAAATAATTACTAATAAATTTATGTGAAGGTGGTTTAAACAAGATTAGCTTGAAATTTTCCTTAATTCTTTAATTTATCTATTTATCACCTAATTAATGCATATCATGAAAATCTCTCCCAAGGTGATATTTAAAATTGAACACGAAACTTACATTTACAAAAAGAAAGTCCACTATTAATACGTGCAGTTAATTTCCCTAAATTTGCAATTGCAAGAATCTTAAATAATGTTTATTGATCCATTTCTCCCGACAAGTTACACTAAAATCTAACCCACTTAATTTATTTATGTATACCACGTTTTGTTACACATGCTAGACAAATAAATATACGATAAAATATTGATTTTACAAATTCAACATCACAAACAATGTAGTTCATGATCAAAACGTGTTCCAAGTTCAAATAAAGAAACGAGATAAATAACTTAACAAAATAAAGTTACTTCTAGAAATATAAAATATTCACACACATTACAATAGATTTATCTTAGGTCCATTGAATCCAGGCACAACAACAGCACCTCACCGCCCGCCAACTAATGACCCGTTTTAACTAGTGAGAGGTAGGGAAAATGGTAAGTATATGAGAATACTCAGTAGGACACGAGTAATTGTGCAATCCCGAATAAAAATATCAATTCACGCTTCAAAATAATCATACCGTCATATCATATTTTTAGAAGCTGGTAAGAGCTCATAATATATCATATCTTGGTACTCGATGGCCATATCATATTTTTTATTAGCATAACATTTATCAACATCAAGAAATAAAATTAAACGGGACAAACCACTTGCACCTCGTGATCCTACCTTAAACTTTTGAAACTTTTGATTTGATGCTCGCAAAAATTTAGATTTTGTACGTCTTGAAGCTGTCCAAATATTTATAAAAAGATTTGCTTTCTTCCTAAAAGATGGAGGATTATGAAGGTATTTTTTACTTAGTTTGTTGTTGGAAATAAAATGGAAGTAAAAGGATAATCATATATTGATAGATAAACTAAGAGATATTTGAAATGGGGAAAAGAAACGTGAGTTAATGGGATAATGTGAGGTGGTTAGAAGTTAGTGAACATGAGAGATAAACATTGATTTATATTATATAATATTACTTTCTTTTCCTAATTATCTTAAAAGTTATTATATTAAGTAATAAAATAATACCCATTAAATATGATCTTTGAATTGAAATAACTTGGACTTAACTTATACGAACTAACTATTTCTCGAGTCGAAGACTTCTAATTAATTACAAGTCACAGAACGAGTCCAATATTGATATACTAATTATCACTTTATCATTAATTAATTATTTGACCCAAAATAATATTAGATTTAATACTATTTTACTTTAGTCCATCAACTTTCCAAAATTATAAAAATATAGTAGATAGAACAAATAATTATATTCTATAAAGTTTTTGGGGCGTTACACTCAATTCCAACATGACTGCCACTTTGGAGAAATTCAATTGTAGAAAATACTAATACAGTTTTCAGATAGTACCTTTCTGCAGATAAATGGTCCTAAATATTAAATATGACCTAAGCATGATTAGAATATGTTAACTTCCTTGTATAAAATTGTAATACTCTTTTCAGAGAGTACCTTTCTGCAGCTAAATGGTCGTGAATGTTAGATTTGACCAAAGCATGATTGAAGTATGTAATTTCCTTATTCAGTCTCTCCACATCTTATCCATAAGTTGGTTCGGATTCATTGAAGAATGCTTTGCGTTTCCATTTTACGTCCTCTTCTATGCTGATATGCAAAATAGTGTCAGGTACATTTATCAATAGACTTGATGGGAATCAACACAAAGATTCAGCCAATTCTGATTCTATGTGTATTTCTAAAATCTCTAATGGATTTTATTACCCATATTATGAATATTGAGGTATGCCTTTTTGCTCTTGTGACCTCTGCTGGTCACCATCTGTTCCTTACTAGCAGGGTAATAGAAAATAGAGCCAAGGTAGTGACATTATACTATACATATTGGGCAAAGAAACGTAGGAACAGGTTTGCATGCACACTTACAACATATACCTGGTATGAATTTGCATCTTGCCTTCTTCTGTTGACCTCCTATAAGCCACAGCTGGAAGGTAGATTGTTCAAAATTTTGGGTTATTTCATGTCTCTTGGTTGTTGAGCTCCTCATAGAAAATGTCTCTGTTTCATATGCTGGTACCCCCAAGGGTTCCTGGAAATGTGTTGCTGATGCACAACTGCTGTGCTTATGTGGTGCTTCTGTTTTCATGGGTTTAGGTCGAGAGCTTCCAACTAGATCAAGTGGAGGAAGTGAGAAGATATCGAGAGGTGTTGTTGGAAATCAAACCTCAGATCAAATCTATGAAAATTTAGTAACCAAAGGTACCTTTTCACGCCTCTGGCCCAATGGCCATCTCTAGTGTTGGTCTATGGCGAAAGAATTGTTTATTTATTTTTTCTAATGGTTTTAAAAAGTCATAGCTGCATATGCTTTTGGTTGAACTAACATTGACATGGTGTTTGGAGTGCCCAAACGTATCATAGGGCTTTGGAGGGGGTTTCACTGTAATTATGGCAGTCAAAAGGAATTCTATGCTTGGGCTTTACAAATGTGGTTTTAGTATTACTTTTGATGGTAGTAATCTTGGTGTAGCAATTTCAGACGTTCCTGCTCCCCTTGCAACTAAAATGTACTATTCTCAAAGAAACCATTATCTCCGAAGAGTCATTAGTCACATGTATTATGCGGAATCAAGGAAGCAACAAAGCAGTGAATTTCTTACTTCAGAAGAATTTCGAGTCAATTCAGAGCAAACACAAACTTTATCGCCCAGCTACCTTAACCATGGACAAGTTGAGAACCCACAGGTCAATTTCAGCCACTCATCTGTTTGTTGTTATAATGACGAACGTTCACCTCTTCATTGTCTCAATCCAAAGAACTGGCGAATTTGGTAATCAAATTCAAGTAATTGTTTTTGTGATCTATTCATAAATGTTCCATGCTAAAACTTGTCATTCATATATGCTGACAGTTTAAGGCTAATAGTTACCTTTCTTGGAAGTTATGCATCAGAGTCTATGCTCTCCTCTTCAAATTGAAACGCTTACTTGAATCACAAATGCATTAATTATCTATTGTTTCTATGAGTTAGTAACTTGAAGCATACTTAAGCAACATGGAAGACCAGGAAGGAAATGGAAATGCTTATTTATGTGTTGTTATTTACTTCTTCGTGTGAAAAATCAAGGAAATGGAAACCTAAATGGAGTCAAGGTTTGGACTGAGAAGTTTCCATATGGTGGGGTATCTTCAAACCAAAATTCAGTTTGCTAGGACATTCATTTAGCTAGGTAATCCTAGATGGAGTTTAAGTGAAGCTTAAGATTCTTAAACTGTTATATTATCAAATCGAATTTTAGTAGAAAAATATTGCTACCACTTTCATGCCTCATTTATCTCACTTTTTTTAAAAGCGGTAACAGGATGTATTTTATCCTAGTAAAAATATTTTGAAAATTAATTCATTCTGATATACTACTGGGAGGCATGCCTAATTTCTTCTTATCCATATGAATGTCAGCTATCATCAGGGCATGGGCATCTCCAATGGTTCGCACCAATTTGAGGTGACCTCTCCAATGGTTACACCAAATAAATAGTATTTCAATTATTTCCTTGTTATTTATTTCAGAAATTATTTAATTACAAATTATATTATTACTAAAATTATAAAATTAAAAATTTGCGTTTATTAATAAATAAATAAATAAATAAAGCATCGAACTGAATACTACAATTTTTTTAAAAAAATTGACTAAACGCACAAAAAAGAGTTGCATATAATAAAAATCACAACTAGTTTTGTCATTTAATGTTGTATTGTAGTTTAAATCTTTTTTTTTTTTTTTTAGATATTTATGTTGTTCTAATGCTAATTTCTTCTTAATTTATAATTATCGATTTGTAACTTTTGAGTTTTAATGCGCAATTTTAATTTAATGTATTCAATATTTATTATTTGTTACTTGATTAGAATTTACCAATAAATGTTAATTATAAATAATAATCAAATTAAATAAATTTAAATCATTAAATACTAAAAGGATAGAAAAAGGATATAGAAGGAATTACAATTTGTTGTAATATAAAATGAAGGGCAAAATGGGAATAATTGAAAACTTCAAAAACTATACCAAATGAATAGTGTTACACAAAATTTGATGTAACTTTATTCTTACACCAAATTGGTTTGATGATTTGGTGTACCATTGGAGATGCCTTCGCTCACTGCTAAACAATGTGGTGTTGTGGCTTGAATTGACTGTTATCACAATACAAGCATAGATTTAATAGTCATTCTGTTTCTCTTATTTTAATAAACATTGTGGTGTTGTGGTTTGAATGGACTATTATCGCGATACAAATATAGATTTAACAGGCATTCTGTTTCTGTTATATTAATCCTTTTAAACCACTTTCCAGTGGCTAAACTCCTTTTTATGATGTAACAGAGAGACGAACATTCTTTGCATCTTGGACAAACACCTGATCAGATTCACGCAGGCAATTCAAAATTGTACTTTGGCGAATCACAAGGATTTGTTCCAGCCACAAATATTTCGTCTCCATTTCCTGTGAATAATACCATGGAACCTCACTCTTCTATAATTCTATTGGAAATATAAGAAGCAATTACATTCCGAACTCTTCTTTTGCAGGCAGAACAGGTTAGCAATTCCCTCTGGTAGCTATTATGTCTGAAAATCTAGTTGTACCGTTAGACAACTTGACAAGAAAGTCGTTAATTTCAATTGTAGGCTATGAATAGTAATCTAGTAATGCGGGCGATCTGCAATTGGTGTTCTGAGCTGTCTGTCTCGTCATAACCCCTACCCCAATCCCCACACAGATGAACCTTTACTTTTCATCTATGTTAATATAGTTTAGAAACTTTCGTAGCAATTGTGTATCTCTTCAGTTTTTATTTTATGCACCTGTATTAAGTGCTTTTTTTTTTTTTTTCAACACTTGTTGGGATTTCTCTCTCTCATCACTTGGTTGATATTGCACTTTGAGTTTTTGGTCATCAATAAGTGTGCCATTTATTTGACGGAGATTATACACACCCTGCTAATGTTACTGTGAAGTTCAGCCCTCACAGGATTCCCCGCCTTATTAATATTTTGTTCAGAATTTAGCAAGCCAGTTTCCTTTTTCAAACCCACGACATAAAACTGTGTTAGGTTTTATAGTGCTCTGGACCCGTCAAGGGACAATTTTGTTAAGTTGTGGAATCTAATTATTGTCGCTAAACGAAATCGGTACGTGGATTGACCTTGCCGTCATCAAGATTTTATTATTATCATCGGAGAGAGAGAGAGAGGGGTTGGAGAAGATAAGATGTGCGATTTTCTTTTGTAAATTTCTTTTCATCATAGTTAATTACTGCAGCAGCGGAAAATGACGTAGTATCATTTTGAGTGTATTTTTCTTTTTGCAAATTGATTGCTCTCAGTGGAATAGAGTTAGAGTTTCTAATTATATATGATGCACCGACACGAACACGTATCGAATACGTCGACACGCGATTTTTCAAAAAGTGTTGATACAACACGTTGTCGACACATTAATTAAATTGTTTAAAATTATTCATTGGTGTAGTATAAATTTAATTTTATACTTGTTATTAATTTTTTTTATTGAAATCTTTTAAATAAAAGTATCTATTTGTTAAATACTAATCACTTTGAGTTAAAAATATATAATATTTTTAATAAAAAAAGAAAAATGATTATGGCAGAATGTCTGGGGAGTGTTGGTATTGACACGTAGAGGATATGAACATGTTACTCTAGTTGAAGTGTCTATGCAACCGTGGTAATTATCAACAAATTGCACTGTGATCTAGCAGGCATTGCTGTGTGAGCTTTGGTTTTAACTTTTAACCTTAGGTTTATGTACTGTGCAATACGCAAATAGGTGACATATTACTTCCATTTTGAATGCCTGACCCTTGGCATTTCTACTACGTGTAAAACTGACAATAAAGCTGTGACTTCGAAGTAATGAATTTTGTGGTTTTGCAGGAAAACCTTTAGGGACCGTGCAGCAGGCTAATGGAAGTGTTCCAGTCGTATAGAAGTCCCGAAGGAAATATTTTGCTTGGTAAAGATGATTTTCTTTTTTGCTCTTGTTTACGAGGTTAAGGCTAAACTGCAGAGTTCCAAAAAAAGGTTCTCTCACTAACGCGATACAATGGACATCCAATGTTAACACCCCTACCCCCCCCCCACCCACGCGCATATATATTGTAGTGAAAATCCTCCCCAAAAAATAAAAAAATAAAAATAGGGTCAGAATATCAATGAGTAACAGTTGTTTATCATCGTTTCATGAACATTTATATCATTTTTTTAGCCTTTTACCAATTGTTCGTCTTTGTCTTAAATTCTCGGCGTTGCAAATCAAAATGACCTTACTAGGGTTATAGGTAACTTAACCGTTTTAACTAGGGATGACAAAAATTTCCATCCTAAATGGTAAATCCCGTTCCCACCCCGAATTTCTGGAACCTGCTCTAAATCTTTTATTTCTACTTTTTAAAAAAAAAAATTTAAATCGTATCTAAAAAAGTAACTAATAATATTAAGAGAAATGCTCTGAGTACATGACATTTCTTTACCGACATTTCTTTACCGAGGCCTTACAGGCCTCTCACATGTGGGGCGGACCCCACATGTGTT
>CAIGRT010001061.1:0-19679 GCA_903798405.1 Fraxinus platypoda
AATGTAATTCACGATAATTTTACATTAATTTTACATATTTAACACGCTAACATTACTTTCAGAATAGGATGCACGGGCAAGAACTAGTATTGATAGAAACGAGGATGGACCTAAAATGCGTACTCGAATAATGAATATTATTTTTAAATAAATTAGAATGAATATTATTTTTTTTGTCACGTGGATAAGATCTCTAACTCAAGTGAATATTTTTAACAAATAATAACAACCGAGAAAAAAATTCGCAGTTGTGTCGCTGTCTCATCTTTCACACACACAATAAATTTCAAAATCTCCTAAAACCTAATTGGAGATACATCAATAGTAATCTCACTCTGTTAGAAACTTGCGGTGCTCTCTCCCTCTGATTCACTATTCGCCCATTAATGTGAGTAAATAAATCTCTTACACTGCTATTGGCTTCTTATTTTTACGTGTTTATTAGGCTCTAAATCTTCAATTTACTAATAGGTTTTCGTGTGAAGTACTATTTACTTAAAATTGTGTTTCTGTAATTGATAATTATGGTGTATCTTCTTGCTTATTAAGTTGATTACGCGTTTTGTTTAATGGGTTTGAATGAAAATTGTCTTCTTTCTTTTTCTAATTGGATTTTTAGGTCTGAATTTTAAGCATATTTTTCGACTTTTGTCCAGTGAAAATTATTATTTCCTCTTGTTCTATGAGTAATTGACTCTCTAGCTTCATTTGCCTTCCGTCTTCTATGTCTTCTAGTATGATTTTACAATTTTTATTTTTTTTGAAGGTTTGGGCTAGTACTCTTTATTTTCAATTGTCAAAGAATTGAGTAAATCACGGAAAAAAGGTGAAAATTAAAGATTTCATTGTTGGCAAGCTTTAGTAATCACTTTTATATTGGTTTTAGGCATTTTTGCATTGTGAATAAATTGGAACTTGTAAGACATCTATATATGTAATTAAAAAAAATAAAAAAATTACATGAAATGAAGATAAAGAACAATTAAAGAACTTCATATCTTGGAAACTCTCTTCTCTGTAGATGATTCTCTTCATTCAAAAAATTTTGCCATTCTTTCAACTTTCACTTGATGTTATAGCTCTGCAAGAGGATGTGTACCTTGAACATGCACAACTATAATGTACAAAACCGTGCTTTAGATTTCTCTGTTTAAGGTTATATTAAAATATTTTATTACAAGTTATTTATATTAAAATCCCGGCGTGCCCACTGTAATGGATATACCGCGTTCTTCGTGTCCTTTATAAAATCAGCCAAAATTTTTATCTTATAGCAAACTGTGCTGATTTTGATGGAAATTGATATATTTTAGTGGCAGCTGTCATAATTTTTTACTTTACTATGTCTTTCCTTCTTTTATAAAAAATCATAGTACATTTTAGAGAATATGAAGTATATTGAAACAATTACATTTTCAGTTATTTCCCCATGCTTTTGACATAAATTCACACAAAATTATATGTTCTATGATAACATTCTTTCACATATTCCTTTTTTTTAACGAAAATTATAAAGCGCGGTTTTTTTTTAGTGCATTATTTCCTTAGTTTGTGGCTTCACTGTAAAATCAATGGAATGTCTGTCTGTCTCTCTCTCTCTCTCTCTCTCTCTGCACAAGCGTGTGCTTGGGTGGTTTGATTTTGTGCACTTTGACGTCCACGTGTAAGTATAGTCCCAATTTTTGCAGCTGATTATCTGACAGGTTGATTGCATCAAAAGGATTTCCCGGTTTTACTTGTGTCATGTTAATAATATACTGTTTAGAGGGAAAACCTTCTCAGCCCATCAATTTAAAGCGAGCTTTTTTTATTTCTCTTTCTCGGTTCACATCTTTTGTGAGTTCCCTTAGAATTAGTGAAGAGATATTACCATTCATATAACTCCTTGCCTGCTAATACCTCGTAGATGGCCTCATATAGTAGTTACTGTTTTGTTTCCTTCTAGCACAAAAATTGGACCTCTCCATATGACGTTTTGGTTCTTTCCGTACGAACTGGTGATGTATTACTTTGTGGATAGTTAATTTCCACTCAGCTGTTGAGCAGAATTAATTTACCTTTACACTTATATTTTTCAGCACAGAGCTCATGGCTGAACTTGATCAGAGTTTTATTGAGATTGAGATTGAGCAAGAGCAAGAGCAAGAGCAAGAGCAAGAGCAAGAGCAAGAGCAAGAGCATAATGAAGAGAAAGAGCTAGAGCATAATGAAGTGCAAGAGCTAGAGCATAATGAAGAGCAAGGGCAAGAGAATAATGAAGAGCAAGAGCAAGAACAAGGACAAGGACCACAAGAACAAGAAATAGAACTTGAAGATGTGGATGTAAATGAACATGAATTCGAAGATGGAATACCAGAAAATTCACATCCTGATAATAAACTAGACCTTGGAGATGATTCAGTTGCTGCAGAGGGTGAGAAATGGCCTGGGTGGCCTGGAGAGAGTGTTTTCAGGATTTTGGTGCCTGCACAAAAGGTTGGTAGTATAATTGGACGTAAGGGAGAGTATATTAAAAAGACATGTGAAGAGACAAAAGCTAGGATTAAGGTTCTTGATGGCCCTCCAGGGACGAGAGAGAGAGCTGTAAGTGAAATTTTATTCTGTGACTTAACATCTTACTGTTGATTTTTGTGGGCTGGCTAGTAGTATGGAATTGATTAGTGCTTATTGTTATTTCAGTATATATTCTCTGTTTTACTTGGATGTTTCTATTGTTGCAACATGTGTCATACGTTCTCGCCTGTTATCATTAGTTTTACAAGTTCAAATTAATTTTTGAGCTGGCTAAGAAATTTTCTGAGGAGCTCACACTTCTGACCTTCTGCTTCTCCAGTTCATGTTCTTTTGATAGGATTATGTAGATATTATTTTATTGGCATAAATACATCTTTCCAGTTGGAGTTGGTATGCATAATATTTCAGCTGCTGTACACTGTTTAATAGCCATAGATTGAACTGAATGCATACATATATATGGAAATACAGTATACAGTTATATACGATGTTTATATTTCTGCTATATAGTGTTTCCTTACCTTTTATATTTTGAATTTCATATTTGAGCTTACAAGAGTGCGTGAAAAAAATATAAGCAATGCAACAGTTATGGTCTATGGTAATTAATAGTGCTTGATCATTGTTTCATGAAATGTGAAACGCTTTGCTCCATGCTTTATACTTTTAAAAGATGGATTTATGCCTTTGCATTTATTTCCTAGTGTATTTTCGGCACATTTGCTTCTTTCATTTTCTTGATATCAATTCTTCAATCAGTTTTACCATACTAGCACCATTCATTCAACATCTGTGTTTTGCTTATTTTCTGCTAAGATGTAGAGAGGCTAGGGGTATCTATCTGTGATACGGCTTGGTTCCATGGGAGCTTTCCATGCCACTGATATTTGTGGCAAAAGTCGCTTCTTTGTCAAGTGAATAGAAGGAAGGTCCTACACTCTTTGAATGTTTTCATGAGCATAGGTCAGATATAACCTTGTCTTTGCCAACATGGGCTGTTTAACTACTTGTATTATCAAGGGATTCCACAACTTGGTGACATAACCCCACATTTGCATATTTATGAGGTTATATGGTGCCATGATTCAATGTTTTTGTTACGTAAACATATTAGTGAAGCTGCCTCATGTGTGCTTACAATGGACAAGAGTGTTCATCAAATCAAAATTTATCAATTATCTCAAAACATCTATTTGTCACCTGTCCTGGTATAACTATTGATATGCTATACCATTATTTGTTTGAAATTCATCTCAATGCCTTTCTTTTTTTATGTGTTTTGTGCAGATTACACGTTTGCCTGATGGTCTCTATTTTCAAGCCAATTGTTTATGAATTTGTATCTTCTTATCATTTATTTGAACTTTTCTAATTTTTTGGGTACCTCATGCATGTACATGGTTTCACCTTCCAGTATGGTGATTTGTTTTAAATGATCAATGTTAACTCAGATGAAATTATCTCCATTCCCCTTCTCAACTTAGTATGTTTTAACTGAAATGTGCATCCAATCCTTCAATCTCACTTGTTAGATGCAATTTTTTATCTTTACTTTACATTTCTCGACGAGAAAAATTTGTACATGTAATGTAATCATGCTTTTTTGTTTTTTCTTACTGATCTAAGCTCAACATTATTATTCATCCTGGAACCATTTAGATTTTTCTGATCACTCTTACAAAGGGGTCTCTTTTCTTGTTATTTAAATTCAAATTTTATAATGGAGGAGTTCATAACATTGGCAATGTTGCTTTTTTCATCGCCGGATAGGTTATGGTATCTGCCAAGGAAGACCCTGATGTTTCACTTCCATCTGCAGTAGATGGTCTACTTAGGGTCCACAAACAGGTTTTGAATGGGACGGAAAATGATTCTTCTCATGCTCCAGCAGGTGTAGGGAACAAGGTATCAACAAGGCTACTTGTACCTGCTGCACAAGCAGGAAGTTTGATTGGAAGGCAAGGCATGACAGTCAAATCCATTCAGGAAGAGTCTAATTGTATCGTTAGAGTTCTTGGACCAGGTTTTTCCTCTGCTTTTCTATATGCTGTACTACTCTTAGGGAATTGAAATCCATCTGCATCTGCATCTACATCTACATTGCTTCTCTGGATTAGCATTATGGTGCCTTTTATCTCTCTACAGCCCTGGCAACCCTTGACTAGAATTTGCTCGAGTATTTTTGGTTCCAATTATTTGATCAGAGAGCCCGGCTTTCCTGATCACAGTGTTATCCATTTCTGAAATCGCTGACATCTTTTCAATTGGTGGTTTTTCTATATATATCTTCTTCTGGCTAATTGAATGAGTCAGAATCAAGTTTTTATTTTCTAGGGTGTGTTTGATAGATATTATTGAGGAAATAATGTATTTTAAATAGTGATATGATGGGAAATATGTGGTTAAAAATTAAGGAAAAGTTATTGATGTGATGAAAAATATTATTTTATTGAAGAATGTGTAGTTGAAAATGAGTTTTAAAAGAATGTATTTTGAAAGAATGTGTACCAAACAGGGGCCTATGTTCAACTTCATTTTAAATAGAGTATCCTCCTCGTGAAATGTCTGATTTCTACTCTAAATCTAAACAAAAAATGTATAATTGAAGCTGCAATATATTATTGAGTCATAGTTTGAGGGAGACATTATATTCTTGTATACTTTCAAGAGGACTTTTACTAGAAAGTTCGAAAGTTCAGGAATAAACATTTCTTCATGATTTGACACCAACAAAAAGTATATTCACTCTACTGAAAATAAATGACATGCTAATTGCTATGAATATGAATTTTTGTTTCATCATTTTTTGTGGCCAGGCAAGCTCACAAAGAGGAGTCTTGGGTACATAATGAGTTGTCCTGCAATAAAATGTGATTTCTTGTTTATCTAATATATAGCTACATGAAAAGGAAAATGAGAAACAAATATCTTCAACTAGATCAGGTATTATACTTATTTTTAGCTTTGTAACCTAGGAAGTACAGTCCCTCTTGTGGGTATCAAACATGGAGACAGTCCAAAAGGGTTGAACATGTGAAGAGACTCCTAATGTAAGAGCTTGGACCCAAGTCCGTATAAACCATTCACATAATTCTACCTGTGCATGGTTTGAAGTTTCATATTTACTTAAAGTGTTTTATCCAAAAGAAAAAACATATACATTTTTTTTAAGAAAAACAGAAACTTCTTGGAACACAATTGTTTTTTCTTTTTAAATTTAGAAAGTCATGTTTTGGCTTTTAAAATTATGATCCCGCTTTATGTATAAAAATATAACATAACTTTCAAAATATTGGTTATTTCATAAATAAACTAAGAATAAAAGGATTTCTAGGATTTTAGAAATTTCCCCTAGTGATAGAATTATCTTAAAAGTAACATTGAGCTCGGAGAAGCTTTTAAAGAGGTGTTTGAGGAGGTGTTCATTGTTGCACCTTAGTTTAGCATCCACGTTTGTGCTCTGATAGTTGTTGGAATAATCTATTGGAACTTTGAACTATGATGATACTGTATGGAGCACTGTGAGATGCCTATTACACAAGTCCAGGCTTATTCAAGTAGATCCATCGCACGAGGTAGGGTGGTCTTGCTATGACTTTCAATTACTCGAGCCGGAACGACAAGCCTTGGAAATATATCGGATCTAAACTATTGACCAAAATGCTTAAAACTCATGTTGCCGAATAGTAGCTGCCCAAGTCATTATGAGCCTTTTACATAATGCATCAAATTGACTTAGCATGGAGTATACACTTATAATAACTGCTATTTTGCCGAACTTGGACATGCTGGGAACACCCTAAAGGACACTTGGGTGTTAAAACATTACTTTCGTTAGAAAATATGAGGTACATTTTAATACGATAAACTTCTAAGTTCTATTGAGGATAAAAAAGTGGAAGAAGAATTAAGCCCATGTTTGATCTCCATTCTTTAAAAACTCATTTTTCTCCAAACTCATTTTCAACCATACGTTCTCTTAAAATAATTTTAGACTTAAATCCAAAACTTTTTCCTACTTTTTAAATACACATTCTTCAAAAACTTTTTGCTACAAAGCCCTTGTTTGGGCCACCTTTTTATCTCATTAAAATGAAAAATATGACCGTTATCCATCACATTAACATTTAAATTCAAATTTTCTATCTCTTGTGTGGGTCCCAATAACGGCTATATTTTTCATTCTCGTTCTACAATAATTTGGCTCAAACAGGGCTAGTTATATAATTTTTAGACATGGTAACGTCTATAATCTAAGAAACTCTATAACACATAGTCATCTATAACACATAGTCATCAATCGTCACCTCATGTGTTCTCGATCAATTTGTCTTTTGAGAGATCAAGTCAGCCCTTAGTTACCATTTTATAGTGATTTGGAAGATGATTATACCACTGGGGTGAGCAAATTAATAATGTTCAAAGTAGAATATGGTGTGTGTTATTATTAGGTTCAAATGATTAGTCAATTAAATCAACAAAAATTGGACAGAAACTTGAAGAACAACTTGAACTTAAAAATGAACTTCGATATAATTTCGTCCTAGAGCAATAAAACCATAAACCCTTTTGAGCTTCCATCATCGGAAGAAACAACTGTATGAAAAACAGAACCAAAGTGTCCAAGATACAGATCTGGGCACTCAAACTATAATCACTCAAGATTACATCAAAATCAGTCTTTCAACCACAACAATCGTTCACTCAAAAATATCACAACACTTCTCAATATACAGATCACACAAGAAAAGTATTACATTGAGAAAGTTTAAAAGATCAAATTTTTTTTTTTTCAAATTTTAGAGTGAGAAAGAGGCGAAGAACTTCGGGAGCCAGAGAGAAGAAAACGAATGAATTCACTTCTCAAACCCTAGACAATGGATGAAAGAAAGAAGTCATCAGAAGGTCAACCAATCCAACGGTCATTGGGGTTGACATTTGGCAACATCTTGAGCTTTCATTCCATTAAAGAAATCGCATCCTTCGAAAACCCCCTTTTTGCCAATTTAAAACAACTTTATCAATCAACTTTTGAAAGTCAACAAGTCAGCCAAGTCAAACATTTATCTAATCAGCATTTGAGTCAATATCGTGGTGCCACATTCTTCACAGTGTGCATCTATACGATGAATTGAATGTTTTGAATATCACGATCTCTTTTAATCCCTACGTGCTATGACACAATACCACAGGCACACTAATGCTAGTCGAGGCATGCATGCTCATGAGGTTTCGCGAGTTTTACGGAAAGCAAGGAGCGACACCCGAGACTTAGAAAGCACCACCTTATGCAAATTCTTTTAACGCTCATAGCAACCTGATTCTTAACCTTTAAAGGAGTGAGTTTGTCGGTCATTGTTACAATTTCTTTGTATAGTTAGCTAATGGAGAAATTTCTTCCAAAAATATAATTTTTTTTAAAATACCTTTAATGGTTCAGACGGGCCACCTCTACTTTCCGACATATGCCGCAAATAGCGATGAGTTTTGTCTAATTTCCCACTAATGTTAAAGTGTTTTCTAGTATCGATAAAAGTATATTGCATGATTGAAATAAGAGGATTAGCAAGGCACGACACGTTCGCCTTCATATGAGTTTTGATGGAAAGTTTAAAACTGGGGTCCAGGTCTACAGTTTTAATGAGCTGAAGAATTAAGCAGGAATGTCAAGCTCTATCAGACAACAACATAATGGTCACACCTAAATGGGCTTCAACAAGTTGGGGTACCTACATTAAATTCACCACCTGTCTTAACAACTAAGGTCGGCACTTTCTTATCTCAATTTCATCAAACAGTTCATAGGTTGGAAATCTGGCAAGCATTAAGAAACCAGAATCTAACTTTATGTCACAGTAAGTTTAATGTCCAGAAAGTTCCATACTGAAGAGACCCATATTTAGAAAAAAGAAAGAAGATCTGTATTTTAGCTATTTCAATTATTAACAGATCCAAGATTTTGATCATTTTCTTTAGGGACTGTATATTGTTGCTAAAAGTCGATGGATCCCATGAAATTTTGTGATATTTTGTTGAGACTACGAGTAGAGAATTGCTCCAGGAAGGATAAAACTGTCTAGGTATATATATTAATTAAACCATTGGTCCAACAATGGAATGTTTTGTGAAGGGACCAATATCGGTGGATAGGGATATACACAGCCAAATAAAATTGATGTTTTGGACCACCTGGATTAAATCTTAGTTGTCTAGAAATGGAGAGGATGTGCTTAAAAATCTTAGGCACATGGGCATCTCTATTTCATTCCAATAAGAGAAGAGCATAATCAGTTCTTCCTTTTGTCTAATTGCTGAGACTTTGAAGTTACTGTAGGAATAGATCTATCAATTAGGGATGTGGGAGTGAAAACGATTTAACGTTTACATGTGCATGTTTGGTATATTGGACTATACGTAAGTTATTCATCAGTGAGAAACTTATCTAGTTTAAGTTTTTGGAATAGAATGTTTACGACTATATTTGACGTTTCCACATGAAGACCTAAAGAATATTGATTGTATAAAGATCGGAGAAGTATGTGGTTAACTATTTTGTCAATTAAATAATAGAATCTAATCCAACGATTTGAGGAATCAGAGAAGAATTGCGAATTTATGAGCTTGAAAGGACACATTGAAGTCATCAAGTAAAGGAGAAATAGGACCACAGCGGACATTTTGCAATTGGAAGGAGGAGTCCCTTGACACGCAACTTTTTACATTAACATCCATCCTAGAATTCTAAGAACTCGCTCCTTCTAAGGTGTTTGGTGGAGATTAAAATTTGATTTTTAGTATATTGTGATAGAAATTTTTGATATGTGTGGTTAAAAAGTTGTGAGACTCATAAAAGATGTGGTTAATATTGATTGTTTGACTTTGACTTTGACTTCGATTAAAATTAAATTTTAATCTAGACCAAACAGGAGCCTAATTATGAGCATCTAGTGTGAAAAATTTATATTGTTAACAGAGACCGCTTAAGGATTAGGTGAGTTAGGGAGTCGCTTAACACCCTCGATTCATCAATGGCTTTCAATTATTAAAATTTTCTAATGAGAAATTTTGTTGTTAATTTATAACATAAAAAATTACGAACAGATATTTAGTTAATATTAAATATAAATAGTTTAAATTTTGCAAAAAGAAATCTTTGGATTTAACTAAAATTGTTTTTTTTTTTTTTTGTTGGTTCGACGGATTCATTTGTATC
The DNA here is from genome assembly GCA_903798405.1 of Fraxinus platypoda. Lineage (NCBI taxonomy): Eukaryota > Viridiplantae > Streptophyta > Magnoliopsida > Lamiales > Oleaceae > Fraxinus > Fraxinus platypoda. The sequence continues at coordinate 9,728 of CAIGRT010001061.1, forward strand.
GAGTAATGCTTCGGGAGTTTATCACCAATCAACGTGGCAATGTGTCATTGTCTTGTTGTCCAATAAAGTTGGAATGCATTTTATTTATTGTAACAGTTACTCTATTGCTACATGCGCCCCAATAGAGAACTAGAGATGAATAACATTATTCATTTTTACCTTTGCTAATGTGACAATGACAGAATTTCTGCTCATGATTTTCTATAGCATTTTTAAGTGTTGGGCTGAATATTACGATAAATGAATTGGGCTCAATGGGCATTGAAGCTTGGGCACAAGGGGGCCCTGATTGCGAATGAGAATGCCCTTCTTCAAAAGGCGGGTACATGTATTCATATGCCCCAAGCCCAAACCAGAGGCAAGTCCAAAAACAATTATAAAATGGGAAAATTTTATAAGTACAATAATTTAAGAATTATATTTTAAAAATAACAAACTTAACAGAACTTTTAAAAATCAAGTGGCATGTGATTGTAGCCTATTCAAATAAATTATTGTTACCTATAAATTGTGCGACTATGGTTTAATATGATGTCTGAATGTAACATAATCTAATTGTGTCTAAGTAGTATAAGCATATATATTCATGTAACCACGTGATTTTTGAAAAGAAAAAATAAAATTAATGCTCGACCAATGAAATTAAAACTTACGAAAATTTAAATTTAAGTGACCTAAGGAGGTTTTTTTTTTTTTTTTAATTCTTTTATTTCTGTTTGCATATTAATCTGATAATTGGAACACATTCAAAGAATAGGGGTTGTGTTACAAAATTTTTCAATAAACCCATCACATTTTGTATGGCTTTATAATTTACTCACTATTCAAGATAAGTATACGAGTATACAGATTATTTGAATAGAGTTTTGCTCCAAGTACAGGGAGCAAACTCACAGGGGCATGCCAGGTCTCTCACACTGGCGGGCCTCACATTTAAAAATAAAAAATAAAAAAATACACCCCCCATGTACAGTGAGTTGCCTGGCAGTGAACCATCCCCCTCCCTTGTGATGCTACAACTGTACGTGTAGCATCACTCATTTGAATATACCCTCGTTTGAACCTCATTTTCAACCACACATTTTTCCAAAAATTCACTATTCCAAAACATATTTTTCCCAAAACTTGATCTCCAACAAGGGCTAGATGTAATGTTTATATACTAAGATCCAAAGTTGTAAACCTAATCTGCAATAAATTATAGTCTCCTTAGAACTACTTTCTAAAGAAAATATTTATTGTTGGAATACCCAAAATTCGTCCTTATTGTCGATTCATTAAATAAGAAATAGTCAAAAATAGGGTATTTTACTAATTAATTAACGGCGAATAATATCTTCTATTGCAGCATTCAACCATCATATGCACTTCTATTTATGAAAGTTATATATATGGAAATAAAGATTATTTTGGCAATTTAATAATTTTAAAAAATTGTTTTATATTTCCAAAACTTACTACTTATCAAGGACCAAATGAGATATGTAATTATAATTATCTTTTACTCATTAAAGTGGATACACTAACCTTGTCAAAACATAGCAACTTGTTCAAGATATGAAATTCATGAGTATTTCAAGAACACGAGAGTTCTTGTAGGGTCGAAATTAGTGGAGTTGGTACGATGGCTAAGAAATGCAAGTAAGCCATTGACAAGGACAAGTATATTATCCAAAACTTCATATATTATGACGTGACTTATTCATGAAGTCTAAAAAGTTTTGAGCAGTTACTTTACAGTTTTTTGGGTTTTCAGGGACCTAAGGAAAATATATATAAACAATTTTTGACCTAGAAAAACGGGCATTTTTGGACTTTTGGCAATTTCTAGGCTATATGTATCATTTCCATTTAACACAAGCCTATTCACACCACAAATTTTGTTGGTTATACTACGTTTTATTTAACCTAAAAAGACTTCAATTTTTACTTATTCTTACACTTATGTTTTCAGTTTTTTCGTGGCAGACTTGTCTTCAACTTTCTATTAGTTAACAAACATATCCTTGATGATCGTTTTCCTTATGAGGGAGTAAAAAGATATTATTTGTCCATCATATTTTTAAATAAGCAATAACATACAATATAAAAGTTAGATAAAATATTTACACTTCATTTCAAATTATGCTAACAAAATATTTGAACAAAATTGGCTTTAATGACAATTTGTGCTAATTAATTAAAGATTAAAAATAAAAATGCAACGAAAAAAAGTTGAGGGACCTAAATACGACAATGAACAAAGATCGATGACCTTCATTATAATAGAAATGTGGTTCAACTAACAAAAGTTATGGTGTATCTTAATCAATTAAATGATATACACTATTTGTCTTACCTAAGCTGACTGAAGTCGATTGGTTGCCTATTTCAGCTCCTTCAAACTCAATAAATATGAGTGTGACAAATTAGCCAATCAGTATAATTCCTTATTAATACACTGTCCATGGCCTTTTGTAGTCCACAACTCCACTAATCAAAACTTTTTAGTGGGGTTAAATTGCTTTAAATATCTTGTATATTAAGTCGATTTAATAGAAATGGAAAAAAAATGTATTTTAGAATAGTAGATTGATGGAGAATGTGTGGTTGAAACAGAAGGAAAAGTTATTGATGTGATGAAAAATATTATTTTATTGAAGAATGTGTGGTTAAAAATGAGTAGAAGAATGATAATAAAAAAAATAATATGGCTCAAACAGAGCCAAAATATGCTACTTCATGTATGTATAATAAGAATGTGTGGTTGAAACAGAAGGAAAAGTTATTGATGTGATGAAAAATATTATTTTATTGAAGAATGTGTGGTTGAAAATAAGTAGAAGAATGAGAATGAAAAAAATAATGTGGCTCAAACAAGGGCATATATCACATATCTTTATTTCTGAATCATATGATTTTAGCGTACGGGGCTAAAAGAAATTTTGAGTGTGATCAAGAATTCTGAAATAGGGTTGGCTATTTCAAATTTTCAACTATAAGATTGAAGAAATTGAATAAAATTAATGGTGAATAATGTTGGAGTTGAAAATGAATAGATATTCGATACAAGGTTTAACACCCCCGTTAATTGTGATCGTAAAATTACTTATTCACGCTTTTAAGGGTTTTAGCAATTCATGATCACTATAATCTAACATGATCTAACTCAAGTTAGATTGTGAGTCTACTTGAAAATCACACGAGTCATTTTTGGTTTGTGCTTGATGTGAACCAATTTTTCTATCCAATTTAGATAGTGATTAGTCTCCAATTTTCTTGATGTTGGGGACTTTGAATTAGTGATTTGATTTTTTTTAGAATTTTGTTCAGATAAATGATTGGTCAACGTGACGACCAAATATATGCGATAGAAACTTTTATTGCATAGAACTGAGTCGACACGTGTATAATGTCAAACTAAACAAGTTAATTTCATGGTGTTGCTTCTTCATTGTAATTCTCTACTTCTAATTATCCACTCACTCATAATGCTTCATTTCTTGATATAGGGTATTACCATCACTTTGCCTAAAATGTATAGTTAATGGTACAAATGCATTCCACCCTATTCCATCCAAAATCAAGTCCAAGAATCCATCATAAACCCAGTTCGCTGAGCCATCTTCGTTTCATGCATGTTCTTGCATTATTGCTATCACTTGGCTCAAAAGTTATAGCCGATGACAAAAATACAATTCATCCAATTGCACCCTGAATCAAGCCCGAGAATCAACATCAAGTTCAGTCCATTGGACCCATTCCCCTTTTAAGCATGCTCCAGCATTATTTTCTTTCACCGTACACCTTTAATTCTGAGATTCACTCGAAAACACACCAAAGCCACTTGAAATCCAACTTGAAATGCCTGAAATCCTGGTCAAAAGTATATGAAATAGGTGTAAATTTTACATTTATTATCACAGTCTGTGGGCTGTGATGCCATATTCAGTCCACTTAAAGGCAATGATGATTGGCTTTGGCCCATTACCTTCTAACCTGCCCAACTGAAGTAAGCCCAGTGAAATCAGGCCCAGAACCCGGTCAAAACTAAAGTAAATGTCAGCTGCTCTGAGCCGTTGGATTGGAACTGCCTAATCTCGAGGTTGAGATATTTGAAGGATTCTAAACGTTTCTAGAATTCATTCGATTCACTCTCTTTTCTCTCGTTTTCTTCTGGAGACTTCTGAGTGTTCTCTGGTTCGTCTTCTGTGTGAGGATTTCTCTTGAATCAGTTTCTTGAGTTGTTTTCTTAGTGAAATCCAGGGGTTTGTAAGGCCTTTAGTGTGGTAGTCTTTTATCCCTCAGTCTCATTGTAGTAGCTTTGTGTTTACGGTTTGACTGTGGTGGTTTCTGGTGAATCTGGGCTTACGGTGTTGAAGGGGTTTTAGGTTTGATATTCTGAGCCTATACATCTGTGATACTTTGATGTTCAGTGGTGATCTTCATAGTTTGATGTATTAGGGTGACTTCGAATGTAATAGGTTTGGAGATTGGTTTTCGATCTGTAATCTTTCAGTCTGTATTTTGTATAACACAGTCAAACACTAAAACTAAGCCAGCTCACTCGACACCCTAATTCATACAAACAAATGTGTAAAATAGAAACTTTTCACAATCTTTACTTAAATTTAGCCTAGAAAATGCTTAAAACTTAAAACTGGATTAACAAAATTTAAGCACAAGATAACAAGTGTTGCAAATGAATTTCACGCGGTTTGTGAAGATGAAAGAGAAGGAAAAGCACACTGAACACAGCTGACTTTTGCAAGCATAAGAGTAAATGCTAATTGCTGTCTACTTTTGACTCTATGGAGAGAGATGCCCCTTTTTACCCTCAATTTTCGAGGAATTGGTCAATGTATATACAACATCGTTGTCTCCTCTATATATTCTACATAGATAAAGCCGGTACCCTGAGTTAGACGCCAGTCTCTATGCTTATTTTTCTACTCACCAGTCACAATGACCTCCTTCAGAAACTAGAGAGAAAAAGTTGGGCTTTGTATCCGAAAAAAGTCTCCACTGAAGGACTGATTTGAAAAAAAATTCAATATGGGTAGACCACCTTGCTGTGATAAAATTGGTGTGAAGAAAGGGCCATGGACTCCGGAAGAAGATATCATCTTGGTTACTTACATTCAAGAACATGGACCTGGGAATTGGAGGGCAGTTCCTTCTAACACTGGTAATTTTTTGTCTAAAATTGTTATCATTTAATTTTCTTTATTATTATTTTTTTTTTTGGTTTTTGGTTGTTAGTATCAGTAATGAGGTTCATTGAATATACTGCTGCTCTATCACCGTAGTCTTGAATGCACATAACACGTTTAGATCAGTCTTTTTTTTTTGTCGATTAATTTGTCATTTACAGTTTATTCTTTGTTGGTTTTCGATGATCAGGTTTGCTTAGATGCAGTAAGAGTTGCAGGCTCAGATGGACTAATTACCTCCGTCCGGGGATCAAGCGGGGTAACTTCACTGAACATGAGGAGAAGATGATTATCCACCTCCAAGATCTTCTTGGAAATCGGTATGATATTATTTCACTCGCGCGCACAAATTAGGTCACGAAAGATCTTATGTTTCTTTAATTAGGGTTAGAACAATTATATAATTCAAGAAGCAAAAAAAAAAAAAAAGCCCAAGTGTTTATTCAATTTTCTGTGATGGATCACCTCATATGAAGTTATGATAAATATTTTAAATCCCAAGACTTTAAGAACTTAAATTTTTGGAGATAGGACAAATTAATTTAGATTTTATCTTTGAGATCATGGAAATAATTAGTTTGTTGTGTTGTGTTTGTTTGGGTGCAGATGGGCTGCCATAGCTTCTTATCTTCCTGAGAGAACTGACAATGATATTAAGAATTACTGGAACACTCACTTGAAAAAGAAACTCAACAAGCTTCAACAAGGTGAAGATTCTAATAACCAAGAAAGGCACTCAGTTTCTGAATCAATCTCTAAAGGACAGTGGGAGAAGAGGCTTCAAACTGATATTCATATGGCAAAACAAGCTTTGTGTGAGGCTCTATCCCTTTATAAATCCAACAATAATTTGCCTGATTCAGAGCCTTCTCCAATCCAAACATCTACATATGCATCCAGTACAGAAAATATAGCTCGTTTACTCAAAGACTGGATGAAAAAATCTCCCAAGTCATCTCAAACAGGATCAGGAAGTACTCAAAATTCCTTCAACAACCCTTCAGTTGGAACCAGTTCTAGTCCTAGTGAAGGAACACTGAGTGCAACAACCCCAGAGGGATTTGATTCGCTGTTTAGCTTCAATTCCGATGAGTCGGACGAGGCTGCTGCGAATTTCACAACTGAAGATGGGGTTTTCCAGGATGAAAATCAGCCAAATTTGAACAATCAAATGCCTCTTTCTTTGCTGGAGAAATGGCTTTTTGATGAGTAGCTACTCAAGGAGAGGAAGAAATAGTGGACATGTTCTTGGGAGAAACTTTTATCTTGTTCTGAAGAAAAAATCTTCTTCAAAACAACTTAGCAGTTTTGCTAACATTTTCACTTTTCACCATGAAAGCCTAAGCACAAAAAAATCACTTCCATATATATATATATATTGAAGGAGAGTAAGTGTAAATTTAGTGCAGTGTGTTTGGCTATGTACCAGATAGGAATAAATCCCAGTGGAACCAACTGTTTGTACTTTGTGTACTATATGGGGTGTGTACTACTGAGAAACAACAATTAGGGTAATTATTTTAGTTTTATGCTTCTCAGATTATGGAATTCCTCAAACAGAAAACTATACATATATTTTGATATTCCAAGTTTGAATTCTTAATTTTTGTTAGGTCCAAGTTGCATGCCATTTCATGGATTTCTGGAACAAGATCATCCATGGTAATTAGTGCATGATTGCACAAGCTCAAAAAATAAGTTTTTGAATAATAAGAGTAAGAGTACTTACATTTTTAAGACAATAGATAAGATAAAAATTATAAGAATGTGAAAAATTACTTTACACGCATTCGAAATATATCCTTAATTTTTCACATTTTCGTTATGATAAAAGATTTAAATTCGTTTAATATTAGTCAACCAAAAAGAATAGTATTTGTAAACCTTTTTTAACTACTCGAACTATACCGTTTTGGCAATGCAGACCTCGGAAATTTCTTTTGATGAAAAAATGAATTAATAGCAAGAACTTTTATGCATGTGGGGAATTTATAGTAGCAATATATAAAGCAAAATTGGTTTGAAGAATGTTACAATAATAAAGGTTCAGAAATATAGACCCCTTTGAGCCCATTTTTAGAATAAATTGTGTAAAAGGTGATTTTTTTTTTTTTTTTAATATGTAGTTAAAACGTGGGAAAATTTTTGTATTAACGTGTAAAATTATTTTATTAGAAAAATGTATAATTAAAAATGAGTTTGAGGAAAATAAATTTTACAATATACGGCTCAAATAAAGGCATAATGTATTAACTTGCTCATTTTTGAAAGGAGTATGGAATTGGTTTTATGATTATAATAGACTAACTCTCTACTTTAATATGGAGATCAATAGCATATTTTCTTTGGCCCCTTTTATTAAAATTGATTAAAAATCTAATTTTAATCCCGTCATGACTTGAAATTATAATTGATATCAATTCTTCATTATTAACAAGTCATTACAAGTCAAAAAGAAGATCACAACCATGGATTGCTTTGGGAAAATGTAAATGCGATATTAAATGTACATCATGTGAATGGTTAGACATTTTTTTAAATTTACAACTAAGATGTGGATTGATATTGACAATCTAAGGGTCTGCAATTTGACTCTTACTATCTTTATTTTTACGGGTTAGTTTTTAAAACATTGATATCACCAACCAATAGGGACGGAGATTGAGACTGCCACATGAACCCCATCTACGTTTTTCATATGTTAAAAAAAATAAAATAATAATAACTATAGAATTTTATTTCTTTATGTATTAGTCATTGAAATAAATAAATAAATAAATTATCCTTCCCTCTACTCTCTCCCCGCCAATAAATAACATGACAAGAACAGTCCTCCTTTAGCCCCTTCCAAATGTCACATTGTAGAATATGATGGATAGAAAAAATAAAAAAGTCGCTCGTTTAGACATTCAAAGGTAACAACCATTAATGATCAGTAATGAGTTGCAGGCTGGCATTGGCTACAGAAGGTCACAATAGCCCATGTTAGTTCCTAGAATGAAATAAATAAATAAATCTGCAGGCTATATTATTTCTCCAAACTTTTCCTTTAAATAATAGGTATAAAACATTAGTTGTCGATGAACTTAATTGTATCGAAATTGTAAGTAGAATAATGAACTTTTTTTAACTTTATACCGGTTATTTATTTCTATTTAATTTGAAGCTTAGTCATTACGTCCACTCTCATTAATGAGAATTTCTTACGTTACTGTTAAAACTGACGAAAAGTTCACGTGACAATTTATGTGATAGAGAGTACTTCTAATCGAGATACATATATCAAGAATAGTAGCAAATTAATATACCGTGAAAGTTGGTGACTTGATTGGGGGTCATTAGACCTTTTTTTTCAATCAAATGACCTATATTTTACGTTTATCATTTCTAGTCCCTACCTTTTTTTACCCCCGTAGTTTTCCACAACAATATTCCACCAGTTTTAACGGCCATGAGGGTTGTTCTCTTTAGTTTTATTAACCGAAGTGGATGGAGTCACCATGCTAGTAATAAAATGAAAGTTTAGGGATTATTATACAAAGGGGAAAAATTAGTGATCCTCAAGGAAAATTTGAAATTTCAGTATAAATTTTTCAGCGAGGAACTCATTTGACAGGGCCATGAATTTCAGCTAAAGTTGTGTATTTATATTAATCATGTCCATGAAGTTTCAGAAATAAAGCATATGCAGCAAGTGTGGCTTTGGTCCCATGAGATGAGGACCATGCTTCATCCGAATTGTGCTGCTTTATTTTTGGTGGAGCCTTTCACTTATGATTAGCCTATTCTCCATGAGATTAATTATTGCTATTTTTCTTTTTAATCCCGAAATCAAAGTGACGAGCGCAAGGGTTGGAAGCAGTCGACTCAAAGTTAGGTGACTTCACTAAATCAATATTCCTCCACTAAACATAGCGCTCTACAGTTTCCTCCTTAGATAAAGATGTATAGAACTCTCATTTACAGCTGGCTTGGTTTGTAAATGAAAGGTATCCAAAGTGCTTATATAACTTCAGCATCATTCTTTAATGTGTACCCTATGGACTCACTATGATCAGCCGCCTAAAATGCAGACGAAGATTCAACCAGAATGTCCATAAATTTATACCTCACAATTGAATTATCTGACCAAAACAAATGCTGTCATACTGGATACAGTTGAAAATGGATCTACTATTTTAAAATTCCCTGATGACAAAATTCGAGCAAGGTTGACGTAATATTTGCAGTAGAAAAAATTAAGTAATACAGAGTTCTGTAGTTATCTTGAAGGGGAACAATGCAACACCAAGATTGTACAGGAAAACAACCCATCATCTTCAGTTCTTCATACGTCAAGCTGTGCAGGATGTAGGAAAGCCGTGAGTTATTAAACAGGCTCTGGATGAGGAGTCAAGCGTTGTGGTCCTGTTATTGTTCCAGCTTCTGGAACTATTGTGACGTGCAAACCCCCACGTTGCCCTGCCTGCAGCCTGAAAGCAACTTGACTTGCTGCTACAGCTTCGGCTTCCTGATTTCACAAACATGAACCAAAACAGAAATAAGTAAATACTTCAAAAAACAGTATAACGATACAACGTGAACAGAGAATAATCATGCATCGTCACATTGGTGGAATATCAGCTTTCTACCATATATATAAAAATCAGAATTGGGTGACCTATGTATTGAGTCACCGATCTTTTAATCAATAAAAAGAAATATATCACTAGTCGTGGAACCTTTTTTTTTTTTTTTTTTTTTTTTTTTTTTAAAAAATG
>CAIGRT010001070.1:0-19184 GCA_903798405.1 Fraxinus platypoda
AGCTCCAATGATTCTGATTTCACAGTTTATCGAAGAAGAATAAGACTGATACCCCATATCTGTGTGTGTATGCAAGAGAGAGTTCTTTTTGATGATAAGTACTGTGTTTCTTGGTGGGCTAGAGACAGAGAGAGTTTAGATGAAGAGAAGGGCATTGCTTGGTGGGATATATATGCATGCAGTTGCACAACATGTAGATAGTGGAAGGGAAGGAAGGCGGTGTTACTTTTAGAGGAAACTGCATACAATCTTATGAGTAATCTCCATTAATTATTAATTAATCGAAGATTAAATGTCCAAAATCACAAAGATTTAGTTGTAATTATCCAATATAATAAAAGCATCCAATTGAATCTTCTTGCAAATTTCGTGTTGGATTATCTTTAATTTGATATAACCTCTTGGGATTTTTGAAGGGCTAGTAATTCTCCGACCCTTTGGATAAGTGTTGAGTTACAACAACATTAATTTGCTGAGTTACATGTTTGTAATCCATTTGAAATTAACTTTTTAAATATATTGATTTCTACAAATTGAGAAGAATAATTCTATTGAATCCCGTAATTCTACATTTCGTTGAGCCTATCGATTAGCGTCACCTAAATTGGTGTTGTAGTGCCCGTGGTACTGAATATCATTATTCCATTGTAGTACCAGTTGAAAATTCAGCATGAATAGAGGAAAAATATAGTATGGCTGATACAAATTGAAGCCTATGGTGGCACCACAAAAATGAAGATGGCAAATGAAAAGCTTGTTTTCTCTTAAGGAGTCAATTTTCCTACACATCTCAGAAATTAAATGAAGGGCCCACGGAATATGTTGAGCGTAAATAGATTTGGCTTTACATAGGATGGATTTCTGGGGGCGTATATAGATTTGGCTTTACAAGGGATGGATCTTTTGGGGCCTATCTACTTATACAGTGATTGGCCACTAAGTTGATTTCTAGAGAGAGCAGATTGAGATGTGGGCAATAAAGTGGTGCTCGTGTACTTACCTATAGAAACACTTAGTTTAAAATCACCCTGAGATATAGATAAGTGATTGAACCACTAATATGTATCGTGTAAAAAACATGAAGATTTTCCACTACAGAGGAAATCTAACTATCAACTTCTTACATATATCAAATCCTTTATAATAATCTTAAAAATCCTTAAAAGCTCCAGCTTTTGCACACTGTCACATCACAAGAAATTATTTGGGTCGAATGATGCCTACCAAAATTTGATATGGTCTGCAACTAATAGGTTAGAATGAACACGAGTGTTAGCCAGACGAGACCCATCTCGAAATGACCCATGCCATGCCATGCCATTACAACCCTTAGCCCGGCATTGCATTGCCCTTTTCTCGGGCATGTCCTACAAATTTTGTTATTTTCTTGCTCGTTTTTTCTTTTTCTTTGTTAAATCAGGTCAACATAGACCAATTATGCAGTTCACAAGCTCTCTAGTCTACCCAGGCAAGGCTCAAATGTAGAACCAACTGCCACGGCCCAGGTGCAGATGAACCCATACATTTCAATACCTCTAGTTGTGGGGGAGGAGTGCAAGAGAAGAAGGTTCTTCTCTTCAAGATAAAAGCAAACAACGATACCATGTATCAACTGGATTAAATCTCGTAAAGAAACTCCTCAAACGTTACGATATTATGGGGAGACCGGACTGGACTATAATTTACGTGAAAGACAAACATACAAGGCCATATATGTTTCTAGAAAAGAATTGAACATGATGGATGCTAACGTGACTTCGAGACATTCAATCAATAGACCTCCTTGTGCCCATAATTATTATTAATGAGGGCTAATCAAAATGATTGGATACCAAATTTTACAACAAAACAAAGTCCAGTTTTGGTCAACTCTCATGCCTGTACATAATTTTTCTATTATAATAATTTCTCCCCCATCTAAACCAACCACCAAGTTTAAAAGTAGAAAAATTATTGAATGCTCTAACTGTATTTCTTTACTTCAGATTAACAGTTACGGTGTATGAACTGTACTTACTGCTACCCACAATCACATGGAAGATTTGCAACCTAAATTGTATGGTTCAGTTTATAGCCACTCCACTGGATAGCGAACTTGGTGATGCATGCACAGTCATCCATTGTGCATCATGGCGGCAAATTACAAGCAAATGGTACCCCCATTCACTGCCCAATTGTACGAAGCTCCCATTTACCCTCACCGTCAATTAACCGCAACTCCAACGAATGGAATGGAATCAAAGCAGGACGCTGGGAAAAAAAATAAGCATGAAAGTCATTAATTGATAGAAAATAAACATAAACTAGAATCGGAAGCGAACATGTATGACAAAGTAAATGAGTACGGCACGTGCATGAGCTGAAAGCAATGTAATCTTACTACAAGGTAAATAAAGACTGCCTAGACTGATATTCAGCCAGTCAATAGCACCATGTACCTGTGAGGAAGTTATAACCGTGATGCCAGAGTCATTAGCAAGGCTATAAAGGTGCTCTTCAACATCAACACTGGTAGCACTGTAATTGTAAGATGAAAGGAGAGACAAGAGATGAGAATAAGCTTCTTGTCCCCGTCAGTGAAAAAAAGAAAAAAAGAGAGAATATTTTGAGTTCCATTTGCTTACTTGGTGCACTCGTCAAGGATTCCAAATTGGGGCTTCTGAAAGAATAGCCGTGCCTTGTGAAACATTAAAATGTGTCAACAATTATGTAGAATTTTCTAGATTAACATGTCAAACAAGCCCATTGTGAAGAAGCCGTATTTCTATATCCGCACTTACCATGCCCAGTCTCTGTTGTTCCCCAAGAGACAAAATATCTTCCCAGTTCTGGTTAGCATCCCACCCACCTTCTCTTTCCAGAAGGTAGAGTAATTTAACATTCTCCAAAATAGTTCTTAGATGTGCATCCAAACTGTCAGTGGCGCCAACAGATTCTTGACCTAGAAAATTAACCCCTAAATTAAGATGCATTGGTTTAGGCATAGGGGACAAACTGCTGAAACATTAACACAGTAGAATAAAAAGAACAGGGTTTCACACCATATGAGAGAAGCAGCTTCATAATTTATAAAATACATAACTGGCAAAACCAAATTGATGACTTGAAAGATTTACTGTGATTTCATCAATTCATAAAGAAAGTACAAGAACTTCAACCTTGTGAAAATGCACAACTCTTTCATTCATTTGATTTTTATAGAAATACCACTAACATTTCACCTCTAATAAATTAAGAAAAATGTCAGGCCGACTAATTGCATTCAGTTGGTAGTAGCAATATCCAAATTTCAATTAAAATAAAGGTTAATAAGCTCTTCTGTTCAAGACTCACATCTGGCACCTTAACCTGAATTCCTTTGGTTCAAAATAAGGAGCGGTTCTATCACAACCTAAAGAACTATAAGTCAACAGCCCAGCACAGTCCTGTCTAACTAACGACCTGCTAATTGGGTAGCTAGTAATTGAAGGCTGTAATAAGTGCATGGATAATGCAACAACACCCGGTTACTACTGAATCCTGACCAGGTTGGTAAGTAATAATAAATCTCAAAAAATGGCAAAGTTCTAACACCAACAATATTTAAGAGTCCTAGGTGTTTATTAGGAACCTATTCATCATTCCAGGGTTTGACTAGCCAAGTTAAGGATAAGAGATAGATGTGGCCAGAAATAACATATAACAGCAAGTGACCTCATAATTTGAGGACTCAACCAGGTTCATGCATTGGTTATGTTCTTTAAAAAATCTGCCATCACTACCCATAAAATCAGCAAGGACTTGAATTTCACTGGAAGCACTTACAATGTCGAATCATAATAAAAATTTGATATTCCAAACCAAAATTCAATCACAAATACATCCAAGATATAACACCCCATAATTGCAGGCAAGTAGGCACAGAAAACTCAAAGCAACAAAAATGTTTCATGCATTCATAAATGGCCAGTGATGGTTTTAACTTATCCAATATTCAAGCTCAATGAGTTAATATAAGCATATCATAACTCATAATCTGCTAAAAAGAAAATAAATCCAAAGGAAAATAGAAGCATTAGCAAGAACATTTGATTTATCAAACCTAATGCTCTTTTCTCTGCTTCCTCACGGGAGAGTGGATATATGATTTGATCCCTTAGGGTTCCCAAGCATGTATATGGTCGTTGAGGCACGTAGAAAACACCAGATCCAGAATTAATCTGTTGGTGTGGTTTAACAAGTCTTCCACTGTCCACAGGCCAGAGGCCTCGCAGGACTCTGAAGATGGAACTCTTTCCACTCCCATTTGGACCTTCAAAAGGGAAATTGTCAACATGATTATACTGGAAGTCTAGAAAGACTGCAGTAAAAGAGGTGAGTTATCCACTAACCAGTAACAAGAAGGCTTTTCCCTGGAGCTATAACGCATGTCAGTTGTTTAGCCAATATTTTCTGAGTTGGAGTAATAATATCCACCTTGGAGAAAGAAATAGCATCTTCTGACTGAGATTCAGTCAGATTTGATAGTGTAGAACTGCCATTGCGACTATCTTCTGCAAAAGTACCAACCATGTCAGCCAGAATATAATAAAATCAATATACTTCTTCAAAAGCAACAAATTAAAGCCGATCCCACAATAATCAACTATAAAGTTATGCATGTCCCAAAAACATCCAGAACAGCATTAAATCTCACATTTGATATTTCTACCATGCAAATCATATTAAATTTATCTCTGTTCATCCAGGATTTCATGTACTAAATATTTATTTTAGAGCCATAGAATTTCCAAAAACACAAATCAAAAGAACACCCAGAATCCAGATTTTCAAAAATAAGGTTACTGCTTATATGATCTGACAGCAGTTTAATGAATTTTTATGGCTTCAAACTTTCAAATAAGGATTTCAGTACAGAGATCGGACAAGTTTTAGTTACTTCTCAATTAGTATGCCACCCATCATGACATTTTCAACGGCCTCCCAGAACAGTATTATATCTCACATTTGATATTTCTACTCTATTCATCCAGTATTTCAAGTACTAAATATTTTTTTTAGAGCCACAGAGTCAAGGAAACCCAATCAAAAGAAGTTACACCCAGAATCTAGATTTTCAGAACTTAGATCAAACAGAAGTTTCATGATTTCTAATGGTTTCAAACTAACCCTTTCCTTTCCAACCAACTTTGTCAGCGTGCTTCACGTGTTATGAAACACGGAAAGCAACTTAAATTGCATCAACGTCTTAAGATGGGATGGGGAGAAAAGCTCAGTCACCACATACTACAAGAAATCAGAGGTAATTTACCCTTTCTGGTTGTCCTGCCACCATTCTCCTAAAAACTAGAATTGTCTAGGTTGTCAATTTGTTATATAAAGAAAACCCTTTGTTAAGTGGATATCCCCTGCTTCTAAAGTAGTTGGATCTAGAACTAGCTACTATACTACAAACACTTATTTTGACCTACAAAATGCCAAGCATACACGTGCCATTCCAGATATAGCTCCACCATCCATCCACCCACCCCCTTTCCCTGTTCTTCCCCCAAAGACGCTGCTTCAGTTTTCAAACAGCCAGGAATCGGATCTCTGTTTCTGCAGTTTGATTTAACATAAAACTGTATCAGCGCCAGTAGGATACATCTAAGTTCAGCTTCAGCTTTGAAACCACACTCTGCCCACCAAGGTTGTTCCCATCTCTGATTCCATAAGAACTACTGTCCACATTTTCTCCCAGATCTTGGTCTAATAACATCCTTCAACTTTCATTCTTTCTGCCTATAATTTAAAGTTCCACCATTTCCTAAATGCATATGGAGTTGTCACCACGGGGGGGGGGGTTTAATCTCATATCCTTCCGTTAGTAACTTTAATCCCTTTACCTTTTTAGATCTGGTGTTGAACCTAATATAATTTGAAAATGCCAGAAGGCCGAAGATTCTGCCTAAATTTAAGAGTTGGTCACACTCTTTATCACGACTTGTCTAAAGAAAGTCCATTTTTAATAGATTCACCAATCAACTAATAGTCCACTAATTAAACCTTTTATTTTACCAAACGGAAGATGCTTAAAACCATGCAAACCAGTCAAGTATTGCATATCCTCTCAATAATGGTACTATGTATTTGGAATTTCATTGACAAGCTTTTTCTTTTCCAAATTCCCATATGAATGAGCATAACCTTCATCAACTTTTTAGAGTAATATGCTAAAAAACAAATACAGAATTAATAGAGAAACAAGGAAGATTTGGAGAACACACACACACCGTGTTGAGCAGCATTCAGAAGCTCTTCAAGCTCAAAAATTCGATTGACACCACCAGAAAGCTCCAGGAACTTCCTATGTAGCTCAAGAATGTCACCGAATGCCAAAAAGCTTTGAGATACGACAGATGCTAAGAATCGCAGAGCATGTGCCAGTTCACCTGAATACAAAAGCAGTGTAAATGTAAAGTTTATATGATGAGGTGTTAGTAAGAAAAGGGAAAATAAAAATTGTTAATGGAGTGCTCTCACCTTGAGTTGAAGTCATGGCTCGATCCCCTTTGTGTTCCATGGCATACAATAAGCTTAATCCCCAAGTAACATTGTGTGGAAGTTGCTTCGTCACGAAGTCATCTAGTATGCCGAATAACCATTTTTTCTTAAGAAGAAATATAGAGTGATTAAAAAGTTCTGTATACCTGGATTCAATCATCTGGACAGTACAAGTAGGATTGGTTAGATTCAAAACATGAGCAGGACAAGCATGATAAAGACAGGCAGAGCAGGAGAAGCTAGCTAAAAGTAGCAAGCGGTTGTCAAAAACTGAGTAACACATCAGAATAGTGAGATGTGAGATGTGATATTTATGGCCTTTTACTCTTCATGTCTGGACAGTTGATTCGATCAAACGTGCCCACAAACTGCTAAACTTGCAATTTCACAAGCAATAACAGAAGATTTTATGAGGAAAATTGGGAGAGAAAATAATACTGGTGGGGTCTTCATGCAGGCTTATAGAATATAAGCAAACATTCGGTATCTTGAAAAAGATGATTGGCAAGAAGTTTGTGGTTCCATAACTGAATCAGTTTCTTGCCTTACAGATAACTGATAGACTCCCATCAATGTGGAAGGATCTAGAGGAATTGAGAAGCCTATTCAGTTAGAAACAGATTCAGTTAGGGGCAGGGGTATTGTTGAGAATAGGGCGAGATAGGTTGCCTATAAATGTAATAGGAGAGGGAGCAAATAAGGAGGCAAATATTGAGTATTGGTTTATCCAATTGGGAGAGTTACAGCCCTCTCGAATGGCTGATTGTGTCTTTCATTCTGTAATTCCATTTCTATCCANAGAATAGGGCGAGATAGGTTGCCTATAAATGTAATAGGAGAGGGAGCAAATAAGCAGGCAAATATTGAGTATTGGTTTATCCAATTGGGAGAGTTACAGCCCTCTCGAATGGCTGATTGTGTCTTTCATTCTGTAATTCCATTTCTATCCAATTAAATACAATAGTTCTTTCCTGTTTTACTTGTGAACCAGCTGGGATCTTATCAATTGGTATCAGAGCATTGAACCTGGGGCAAATGGAAGTAAATTTCAGCAAGCATCTGGAGGAGAGACTGGGCTTTCTATTGAATCGGTATGAGAAGATGATAAAGCAACAGGATGAAGGAAGTCAAGATGATGATTCGGGGCTGGATGCACAAGGTTGACTCATAATATCCATTTTCTATGGCGACAATACAGAGTGGTGGTTGTCTAGAGCTGAGGAGATTTTCTCCAAAAATTGGTTATCAGAAGCAGAGAAAATAGAGGCTGCAACAGCCTGTTTTGACTAGCGAACATGGAATTGGTTTCAAGATGTCCATCGACAACAGACCGTGCAAACTTGGGGAGAATTGAAAAGTTTAATGATTAATAGATTTGGTTTACCTCAGGTCAGAGACTGGAAGTTCCTTCCACCTCAACAAGGCACCATCAAAGAGGACGATGAGCTATTGGTTTCTCCTCTGCCGGAGGTTTTTGAATTTGGCTTGCTGCTGGGAAACACGTCGGAGAAGATGGAGATGCCGCCTAGCAAAAGGGGAGAAGATTATGTCGATTGGCTGTCACCAGAACTCACCCTCACTTCTAAAATTTCCCCAAAATTGGAGGAAGCTGGAGTAATTAACCGTGTCACGCACCGCCAAGAGGAGGCGAACAGTAAGGAAAATGAGGTCGAAGTCACTTCGCCGGAGCCGACCATTAATTTTGAAATCCCACCAAAAATTGAAGAAATTGAAGTGAGCGAAGCCGGACAGAATCGCAGGGAGGAACTAGGGAAGGCAGAGGCTCGCATTCTTCAATTAGAAATTCCAGTTCTCGACGGAGAAAATCCCGACGGCTGTATTCTTCAAGTGGAGAGGTATTCTAACGTTAATCAGTTCTCGAATTGGAAGAAGATGGAGGCAGCGACAGGTTTGGATGGAGAAGCTTCGACATGGTATCAATGGAAGGAGGGTAATTTTGTTAATAGGTTGAAGTCGATGATATGGGCTGAGGGCAAGATGTTAAAGCTTCACGGGTTGGGCCATATTTTGGAGTGGGCCAAAAAAGTGAATAAAAGAAATGCAGTCATAAATCAAGCCCAAGCAAATTATAAGATTAATACATGTACTTCAAACCAAACTCAAACTTCAGGAGTTCCTTTCGTGGGTCCAACTGGTTATGGAATTTTTATGGATAACATTTTATTGATGGGTGGACGATTGGCTACACAAGCTAACAGCTGCAATGAGCTTACTCCAAACATGGTTCAGCGATATGGAATTATGAATTTTGAAGTTGAACTGAACTTCCACCTTGAGGACAAGGTGGATTTTGGGGCAGCGGGTAATGATAGACTCCCATCAATGTGGAAGGATCTAGAGGAATTGAGAAGCCTATTCAGTTAGAAACAGATTCAGTTAGGGGCAGGGGTATTGTGGAGAATAGGGCGAGATAGGTTGCCTATAAATGTAATAGGAGAGGGAGCAAATAAGCAGGCAAATATTGAGTATTGGTTTATCCAATTGGGAGAGTTACAGCCCTCTCGAATGGCTGATTGTGTCTTTCATTCTGTAATTCCATTTCTATCCAATTAAATACAATAGTTCTTTCCTGTTTTACTTGTGAACCAGCTGGGATCTTATCACAGTACGTGACCAAGTATTGTGGAATCAAATGATTTAGATGAAAAATGACTAACAAAACTAAATTTCAAGAAGTGCTGTTTTGCACTTGTAGACCCATTAAAGCGCCCATGCCTAGTTTGTATCTCGCATTTAGGTCTTTGGTGGCACCTATGTGGGCTTTTTATTGCATGTGGATATTTTTTTTAACTAAATGAAAGAAAATAGTTATATAAGTGAATGAGTTAGTGGTGGTTATTATTTTTTTGTGATAAATATCGCACTTTTTGCTAGACAGTTAGAAAATCAAAGAAATATTTCTTGCAAAAAAGACGAAGTGCTTGTTTGGTAGGGTTTTAAGCGCTTGTTAGTTGTGGGCCCATGAAATATGTAAATAATAAGTAGTAAGAAATGTGTATATAAAAAGTATGCTTGACCAACTTAAATTATAATTTGAACTTTGCCAAACATGCTCTAATTTGCTAACTAAAAGAGGGAGGGGGGAATTTTTGATAAATAGTTAGTTCTTCCTTGTTTGGTTGTTTCTCCTGTCCAAACGATATATAACCGTTGGATGTTAATAGGCTGATAGGCACATATGAGAATTCTAGTTACTCCTTACAATTTAGTAACTTGAATGCTGGAACTCCTACTTAACAAGTTGCTCGATGAGATTGTAGCCTGTAGGTCTCAACTCAAGTGTGATCTCTTTTGCATAATGCTATGGACCTCTTTTTGGGAGATGAGGAAGAGGCCATGACTAGAAAATTTGCCAATTTTTATTTCGATCAGTTCCCCATCTTTACATTCTTAGTAGGTTTTCTATTTAGTCTTCTTAATCGGCATTGTGATACTAAATCTACTTATGTATCTCATATAATTCACTTTCAAGTCATGCCTGCTACAAGTTCTACCTGTGATTGAATGCTCGGTATAAGTTCATGTGAAGATTATCCATTCACTGTTATGCATGAAATTATGTAGTTGAGCTGAAGTGTGATAATTCTAGTTGATCTTTTTGACCTTTTGTTACTGTAAACTCTACTAATTTCATGCTCCTCTCAGTGTGATTTTCTGTGAGGCTGTAGCTATATATGGAGTTATCGTGGCTATCATTCTTCAAACAAAGCTGGAGAGTGTGCCTTCCTCAAAGATTTATGATCCAGAGTCCCTTCGAGCAGGCTATGCTATCTTTGCATCTGGAATCATTGTGGGATTTGCAAATCTTGTCTGTGGGTGAGTTACCCTACACTTAAAAGCTCAATGAGATGACCGTATAATTTTATCTACTAATTCTTTTGCGCTCCTTATTCTGTGGAAGGCTATGTGTTGGAATCATCGGCAGCAGCTGCGCTTTATCCGATGCACAAAACTCTTCACTCTTCGTTAAGATCCTCGTTATTGAGATATTTGGTAGTGCTCTTGGACTTTTTGGCGTGATTGTAGGCATCATTATGTCAGCTCAAGCAACATGGCCTTCTAAGGGGTGATTTTGTCAAAATTTTGTACCAACTGTTTTTAATATCGGGTGGTTTTAATATTTTGTTGTCATCTTTTACATCGTAGTTTTGATGGGTATTTTGTATTTTTGTTGCTGTCATGCGATGTAAAATTAAAGAACCTTATGGGAAAAACACTTAACAAAAACTCTAGTACTGTATGTAATTTATTTTCTAGTTAATAAATTTCGTTCGTGACTATACTTTTAACTAGGTTTGTTTGGTTTACATGGAGATGTTTGTCCTGTGATTGTGTATTTATGTGGTTGAGCACATTTTCTAATTTTTGTGGATTGTCTTGGTGGTAACCCCCCTCCCCTTCCCACCAACTCAATCCCATCTTCAATTATTCGAACCCTTGCATTTTTTTATTAACAGACCCGGTGAATAAGATATGTTTAGCTCTTTAATTTTCGTATTTATTTCCAATTACTTATTTACACAATAAAATATTTTGCATGTAAATCCAAATTTTTTCTTTATTTTTTAATCATACGTTCTTCAAAAAAATTGCTATTTGATACTCTATTTTCTCAAAATAATAACTACCAAATAGAGACTTAACTCTTCACTCCAACGCACCCTCTAAATATTCCCAACAGGAAGGGCCGTTCTATTGTCATTCCTACTCCCACATGAAAAACTCATATATCTCATTGTTTTTAGATTTTTATTTATTTATTTATTTATTTGGCTCAAAAGAGAATGAATTAGATTTGACTGCAAAAAAGTTTTAACAGTTAATGCGAGCCAAGCGGTGTAATTCACAATTAATTAAAATTTTAATTTTAATTTAAGTTAAATTCAATTATTAATTTTAATCAAATATTTATTTTATCAATTTTTATGAAAAATTGTTAAAAATTTAATTTTAATCTCCATCAAACAATGACTAAAATTAAGTGATTCAAATAATAACATTTTGAAGATATTTTGTAAGACTAGTCAAAATGAACGGTTCACGTCATTCTGAAATACTTTATAAATGTCGTGAAAATAATATTTGACCATTCATTTACTCTTTTGATCTAAATATAAGAGAAATGCAAACCACTGAAAATAAATGTTAATTATTATACACGCATGTAAATAGTGAAATTCATACTTGAATGTGAGTATTAGAATTACAATTAAATGTATAAATGAAGATGAATAGCAAATACGATACATGAATTAATGTGAATGTTAATTAATTTGGAATTAATACCAATGAATATATACATGACAATGAATGTTAAATCATTTATATTAAATGAATATATTTTAATTTCTAATTAAGTGAAATCGAATGATAATTAGCATATATAGACGTGAATAATGAACTGCTTCTTGAATTTGAAATTCTAATTAATATTAATGAAATGAATGTTAATGTTAATTAATTGAGAATTAATAATAGAGATATGGAAGCGAATGTGAATGTGAAATTTTAATTAATATTAATTAAATGAATATGAATGTTAATTAATTGAAAATTAATTATAGTATTTATTACAATTTGTAAATTAATTTAATTAAATATATATTGAGAAACGAAAAATAAGATATTATTTAAATAATTGATTATAGTAGGATCATAATCGTTCAAAAATGATTCTCACTTGATGTGATATTTAATATATTTATAGATTATTATTAAAGATTGCGGAGCTGCAAAGTCTTCTGGTGGGACCACTGGATTTTGATTTGTTCACCCTAATTGAGCAACTTGACTATCATTTTCACGTGAAAAGATATATAGATATTGATGTATAACTAAATTAAAGTTGACCATTAAACATATTTCATGAAATTCACAACTTTTCAATCACACATTTCATCAATTTTTATTGAAATTTATTAAAAAAAACTAAATTTTAATCTCCATCAAACAAAGGCATAGAGAAAGATATATATATTTGACCTTTATTTTTAAAATTTTAATTTTTGTAAATTTATTTTCAACTATATATTTTATTACATTCACTATTTTTATCAATTTTTTAATCATATATTTCATCAACTTTTATTAAGAATCGGTCTTTAGCAAAAACAAATGGGGCCTACAATATTAATATGACATTATTATCATAAAGAGGAAAGTTAGTGTCCATTAGGATGTTTAATGAAATGTGTGACATTTTGCAAGATCTTGACATTGAAGTGATCTATTGTCTAACAAAAATAATTCCACCTTAGAATTTCAATACTACAAGATATTGAGCAATTATTAGGGTCCGTTAGGATGAATTTTATTTTTTTCTTTTGCTATCAGTAAAGTTTTCTGACGAAACTATCTTAATTTTTATTTGAAGATTAATTTCTAATAGAGTTTTTTTTTTTTTTTTATTTCGAAAGTACTTTAGGAGAAAGTCACATTAAATCAGTTTCCTTTAGAAACTTTTATAATTAGAAAAAACACTTTTATAAAATTAGTCAAACGGATTCAAAAAATTCCTTTTAACTTATCAAAAGTCATTTCAAATGGTATCGAGACTCAAGGTGTACAACTACTTGTAGGGAGTATTATAAGTTGTCACTTATTCCCCCACCACCTTCATCTTTAGTCCCTTACTATCCCCCGAAAAATGGATAACCTCCAACACCTCGCATGCCTATTTTACACCTAAAGTTGACTGAGGAACAAAAATTAGGGGAGGAAAAGAAAAAGGAGGAAAAAGAAATAGATAGTAGTATTTTAAGGAAAGATCGTGACATAGCCAGCAATGGATCTAGCACTCAGCGAGCTCTGGTGACCGCCCGTGTTGGATTCGTCGGCATTCAATTTTTCATTTTTTGGTCAATATTATTTATTTAGATGTATAACTGTGATTACCATCTAAGTAAATGAGAGTCTTGTGTTCGAATCTTAACTATAGCAATCCCTTTTAAAATTATTTTAGTTTAATATTTTTCACAATTTTGGAGCATATGGACATTATAAAAACCCAATTGGAAAATTTGAACATGTGATCACCGTTGGAATTATGAAACACTTGACCACTAGGCATTTGGTAGGTGTTGACATTTAATGTAACAAAATTCTATATGATCTTTTATCAAGCAATAGGTATATGCCCCTTTGTTTTTAAAAATTTTTTACCTAAAATTTGACAATATAATGAGATTATTAAAATAGTCATTTTTCTGTTAGACTGAAATTATTAGTAAATCGAAACAAGAAAGTAAATAATTGAACCCGTTTTTCAAACTTCAAATTGTTACTCATTAGACTGGTAGATAACGTACACCCACACTTACAATTCGAACTACGATATAAGTAATTTCAGTTCACGACATTGGTTATTATTGCGGCCGTCAACGACCACTCGTACTCACTCAAAATCTTGGATCCGCCACTGGACATAGCATGTTGATATTGAACTGAATTGACATGATAGCGTTGATTAAAGTCAACAAGTGAACTAAGTCGTGACGTTGGCAACATCAAAAAACTAAGGGCTTGTTTGATAGGCCCTTATTTTCCATGGAAATTGGAATTGAAATTCCATTTCCCACTTTTGCCATGTTTGATGACACTTTTTTTTTCCTTAGAATTAGTTTTCCACCTTGCTAGTTTTCTTGGTTTTAGTTGAATTGAAATTCCCACCTTTTAGGTGGGAATTAAAATTCCATTTTTTTTTATTTTTTTTTATTTTTGCAATAGAAACAAATTCTATCCCCAATTGTAAAAAAAAATTATCTCTTTAATTGACAATTTTCATGTAAAAAAAGTCAAACGAACGTCAAAAATTGTCCCTTTTTTTTTTGGCAATTCAAACAAATTATATCCTTTTAATTGACAATTTTCATGAAAAACAAAGTCAAACGAACACCAAAAGATAGAAAATTTCAACATTTTTCAAGTAGAAAATTATACAAATCAAACACAATTAATTGACAATTCCCAGTAAAACAAATTCTAAACAATTTAACTCCCTGCAATTCGTTTTCTTTCCACCCAAATTTCATCTTTAAATCAAACGGACCCTTAGCTCATGCCTTATAAGACGGCCGAGTTTATGCCATAGTTAGCTCTTACTTCAGGTGACGACCGAGTCCATACCAATGGTCAAAATCATAAGTGTGATGATTATAAATGGTGAACCTGCGATATGTAACTCTATCTTTAATGCTTTTTTGAGGAAAATGTTGCCTATCCTGGGGAAGCTTTGTAGAGATTTGCAATACCTATATGCCCATCAATTAGAAACTGAAAATACCTCGATAATGGACTATTGACGGACAATTCTCAAAGAGTTCTATTGCCTTTATCAACTAATAAAAATTAAGCCGTAAAATTGAGAACACGTGATTATTATTTATTTCAAGTCACAACGATAATTGACCCAATCATTTTTCACAAGTATAAAATATTCGAAAACACCAAGTAAGCAATCTATTTAAAATTACAATCTTGCTAAATGTACATGAAATTTTGCCAGACTGTTCGACATATTGCTAACGTCACAATTTCATTGAATGTTGGAAAAAAAAAAAAACAATTTCAAACAGTCAATCCAGTGTTGCCATCTCATTACCAGTCAATTCATAAAATTAAGCCCCAATTTGACAACTATTGAAATGAATTTTTTGAGAAAAATGAGTTTTGAATTAGTGATTTTTGGGGAATGTGTAGTTTAAAAGTAGTAAAAATTTTGAGCTTACGTGTAAAATATTTTATTGTAAAAATTTATGATTAAAAATAAATTTGAGAGAAAAAGTGTCATAATCTTTGTTGCACCGACGGATGTAGGGAGAACTGGACCGGCCCATTTCATTTTTTCAGTGAAAAAAAAAATTTATGAGTAAATTTTTTTTAACATATTAGTCCGACTTATAGTTCGATTATAGATCCGTTCCTATTTTGTTAATTACAATTGAATCAAGACTGCTATTGAATCTTGTGGAAATTACATATATGATATACCCAAACATTTCGACTTCCCAATTCAAAAATAAGATTTACAATTTTTTTAATTCAAAAATCAGATAATAATCCAAAATTTTAATATTGGTAAATTTATTATAAAATTAAACTAATACCCATCCACCCATTCTCTCTCTCTCTCTCTCTCTCTCTCTCTCTCTCTCTCTCTCTCTCTCTCATCCCGCCAAAGATATCGCCGAAGATATCATGACGCGACGCTCAAGATGTCACCACCGTCGTGGCATTGCACTGAAGCAGCCAGTGTCTACGGCCTCATCACTCTAAAGCAGACATACCCATTGTAAATCTATTAAGAGAACGACAACGGAAGGTCTATTATAAGTAGCAACGAGCACCGATGCTTCATGGTGGTTGCAGATTTGTGTGTCTGACATAAAAAAGGTGTGAATCTGTGGTGGTGCAGTGATGATGCTAGTCGTAGTGGTGTCGTAGGTTGGGGTTGGGTGCAACTGCAATGGTTTTGGGGTGTTGGGTTGATTTCTTCCTCCGATCTTCTTAGTTAGAGTTTTTGGAGGGTGTCGTGCGGTGAGGTGGTGTTGGTGTTGGTGTTGGTGTTGGTGATGTTGGTGGTGGTTGAGATGTTGGCTGCGGTGGTGAGATGGTGGTGATATTGGCGGTATTGGTGACCAATTATTTGGTTGATTGTGATGTGACCAATAGTTAATATGTGACAAAGTATTTGAAATTGTGAACAATAAATGGAATATTCTGTGACCAATAAATAATATTTGACTAATAACTTGTGACTAATAAATAATACGTAACATAAAAATTTGAGTCATGACTTATAAAATTTGTGATTTGTAACCGATAAATAAATTGTAACCTATAATTTTTTTTGATTTGTGACTGCTGAATAAATTTTGACCTATAAAATTTTAGATTCATGACCTTGAAATAATTTGTGACCGATAAAATTTTTGATTTGTGACCGAAAAATAATTTGTGATCAATTAATTCAATAATTTGTGACCAAATATTATAGAATTGTAACCTTAATATATTTAATTAATTATTTCATAAATAAAATATAATTAATATTGACATTTTGAAGTTTTAAACTTTGTTTATTAGTTTTGAAATGGGTCATACATAATCTCTTAGATGTTAAATTTTTCCTTTAGTGGAAATTACATCCACCTAGGCATTTCAACTTCACAATTCAAAAATAAGATTTACGAGTTTTTTTATTCAAAAATCAGATAATAATTCAAAAATTTAATATTAGTAAATATGATATAAAATTAAATTAATACACATACCCAACCACTCACCACCCATTTTCCTCTCTCTCTCTCTCTCTCTCTCTCTCTCTCTCTCTCTCTCCGCCAAAGATACCGTCAAAGATAACGAGGCATGACGTTCAAGATGTCACTACCATAGTGGCATTGCTCTGAAGCAGCCAGTGTCTGTGGCCTCATCACTCCGAAGAAGACATCACCATTGCGAATCTTTTAAGAAAACAACGATGACGGGTTTGTTATAAGAATCGACGAGCGTCGTCGCTTCATGGTGGTTGCGGATCTGTGTGTCTGACACAAAAATGGTGTGAATAAGTGGTGGTGCGGTGGTATGTACAGTGATGATACTAGTTGTGCAGTGGGTGGAGGTGGGGTGCAGTGGCGATGGTTTTGGAATTTTGGGTTGATTTCTTCCTTCGATCTGCTTAGTCGGAGTTTTTGGTGGGTGCAGTGTAGTGAGGTGGTGTTGGTGATGTTGGTGGTGGTCGTGGTGATGACTGGTAATTTTGGATCTGATTTTTTTGTGGTGTTTGTGTGGTGGTTGTTGGAGTGTTGGATGCGGTGGTGAGGTGGTGGTGATAATGTCGATGTTGGTGAGGTGGTGGTGGTTGGCAGTGGTTGTGGATGGGATAACGTGAGATGAGGGTGTTTGTGACCAATTATTTGGTTGATTGTGACCAATAAATAATATGTGACAAATTATTTGAAATTGTGACCAATAAATTGGATATTTTGTACTCAATAAATAATATGTAACTGATAACTTGTGACTAATAAATAATATGCGATCTGAATATTTGAGTTTTGATTTATAAAATTTGTTATTTATGATCGATAAATAAATTGTAACTTATAAATTTTTCTATTTGTTACTGCTAAATAAATTGTGACCTATAAAATTTTTGATTCAGGCCCTGAAATAATTTGTGACTGATAAAAATTTTGATTCGTGACCAAGAAATAATTTGTGACTAATTAATTCGATAATTTGTAACCAAATATTATAGAATTGTAACCTTAATATATTTAATTAATTATTTCATAAATGAAATATAATTAATATATGATTTTTGAAGTTTTAAGCCTTGTTTCTTAGTTTTAAAAATCGGTCATACTTAATCTTTTATTTCCTTCTAGTGAAAATTACATGTACCTAGATATTTCAACTTCACAATTCAAAAATAAGATTTAAAAGTTTTTTACTCAAAAATCATATAATAATTTAAAATTTTAACCACCCAACCCAATCATCCACCCATTTTGTTTTATATTCTCTCTCTCCACCTTTTCCTCTCTCTCTCTCTCTCTATCTCTCTATATTCCTCCATTGTCTCCTTTTTATCACCCAGCCAGAAATACCATCGAAGATGCCGCGCAACTCTCAAGACGTCACCACCACAATGGCATTGCTCTAAAGCAACCAGCATATGCAGGCTCACCACTCCGAAGAAGACATCACCATTGCGAATCTGTTAAGAAAACGACGATTACACGTCTAAACCTCGTTTCTTAATTTTGAAATAGGTCATACTTAATCTCTTAAATATGAAACTTTCCCTTGAATCTATTTTCGCTTGACCAAGCTTAAAATAATTTAAATTTACTTTTAAATAAAATTTGTTTCTAAAAACTTTATTTTCAAAGTAGCAATATACATATTTTTAATTTCGACTAGTAAAAAATTATTCATTTTAAAACTTACTTATTTAAAAAAATGAGTTTTGTAATAATGATTTTTTAAAAGAATATGTAGTTATAAAGTAGAACAAAAAATTTGAATTTACATATAAGATTATTTTTAAAATAAAATTGAGGAGAAATAAATTTTTTACAGAATTGAGTCAAACATGGACGAAACATGCACCGGAGATTTTTTATGGACAACAAAAAGTAATGTTTGGCAGCTTTAGCTACAACCATAGTTAAATTTTTTTTTTAAAAGAAAAAACATTTTTTTTCTTTTTGGCCATGTCATTTACTATTTCCGTCCCAGACTTGATTTCTTTTTTCATCTTATCAAATTATAGACTACTTTTCTAATATATCTATATGGATATTTCTACTTGTACATCAAGATCTATATTTAATGTACCTTGTTATAACAAATATAAAATAATCATATTTAAATCATTATTTAAAGTATGTGTATATTAGAAAAAATGTAAGAAAAAATAGATTTTCAACTATATTAATTATATTTTTTTAAATTTGTGTAAAAATAGAAACAAAATTATATTAAAGGGACGGAGGTAGTATTTGGTAGCAATTTCAAAAAATATAAGGCCCCGTTAGCACACATTTTTCATGTTCCATTTTCCAACTTTTGTAGTGTTTGATAGGCAAAATTTTTCCTGAAAAATATGTTCCAACTTTTCAAATTTTCCACATTTT
>CAIGRT010001071.1:0-12679 GCA_903798405.1 Fraxinus platypoda
AAAAATTTTTTTTTACAAAAAATTTTTTTTTTTTTTTACTTTTTGGCAATGGAAACAAATTTTATAACCAATTGTGGAAAAAATTATCACTTTAATGGATAATTTCCATGTAAAATAAAGTCAAACGAACACAAAATTTTAAAATTTTTCAGGTGGAAAATTATATCAATCAAACAGACTTAATTAACAATTCCCTGGAAAACAATTTCTAGGCAATTACTTTCCCTAAAATTCCATTTTCTTTTCACTCATTTTCCACCCCTGCAATCAAACGGACCCTAAGAGATTATGATCTACATTTCATTCAGTTAAATTGATAATGCAATATTTGGCCAAGGTTACTCATAAGGCGAACAGAGTTTTTCAATTAATAGTAGGAAGAAAGATATGATCAATAATCGAGATTGACACACTTCATATCCTGTAATTGATTGGATCATACTGACGAAGGGCTTATAGTTTCACAATAAACAAAGAAGTTTAGTTTTGTCATATCACGTGACATTTAAATTGATTGGATCATACTGACGAAGGGCTTATAGTTGCACAATAAACATAGAAGTTTAGTTGTGTCATATCACGTGACATTTCTCCTCACATGTATTGTCCTGACACATTGTAATGTCAATATGAGATGACGAATGTGAATTAATTAATCTAAATGAATTAATGATAAATTAAAAGGGTATCTTAATTTATCTTATTTTGATTAGATCAAAATAATAATTCACGTAGTTAGACATCGTAATTTAACACCTGATGGGTCACGTACAAAAGGAGAACTCGAATAATGAAATATACTAATTAATTAATTGACAAGCGTTAGACAAATAATTAATTGAGTTACTTATTAATGGACCAAATAAACTAATCAAATTAATTAATTAATAGATCATGTTTAATTAATTAGGTGCCGGTGAAGCTCACTTGGACTTCTATTAATAAGTTATTGAGGTTTGAAGAATCATATAACACGATTCATTATTTTGTTAGCACAAGAAAAAAAACTCAAATTCTCTCATTCATGTTCCTTGTGTTGATTTCTATTAGAGACTGGACATTGACAACTATAGATAGCAGATCGTAACATGTTCAAGATAAGCAAATAAGTATGCAGAATTCATCAAATGTATGATTTCTATCACAGCTTTTTTTGTAAACACAAAGAAAATTCTTGGTGGGAAACGAAATATTGTTTAAATTCCACTGTATGTGTTAAGCAAATTCCCAACAGTGGAATCAGATCCTACTTTGTGTTCGTCAGAGATTGTTTTGAATCTTTGGGAACAATCAATGGTTAATTGTTTATCTTTCATGTTTTTAGCTATTAAAAAATTAATTTTCAGCTTTAAACTTTGTTTTAAAAAGGAAAATAATTTTTAAATCGGAACAGTAGTTAGCCGGCTGCAATTTGGCAGCAACAATTGTTGCCGGCCTTGGGCGGCACTATGCGCGACAAAGCACGCAGCGATGTGCTGCCCGCACACAAGGCGAAGAAGCACCGACGTTGTCGAACCGGGCAGTCCGTCACCTTTGTGTAACAATGGTAGTGCACCGTGGTTACTCCATAAATGCAACGCCAACGAAAAAGAGAAAGGGACATTTTCTTTAGTGTTTGGAGGTGAATTGGGGACTGGGCCTTACATGCACTTTGTGAAATTGTGGGTCCTTGTCTACAAATTTTTTTCTATTGCAATTTTTAAAGTAAGGGTTTGCTTGAAATTTGTGAAATTGGGGTGGCCTATTTATAATTTTCGATTGGGTCATAATGCAATTTGTCAAAAGTGGATTTGAATATAAATTTTGAAAAGGTTTTAAATTTAATTTTCAAAAGGTTTTGAACTAAATTTCAAACTTGGCCCACTTAAAATTTTATTTAAAATAGATGACTTTTTTATATTATCGCTTAAATTAGATTTTAACTTAAATATTAAATTTTGACCATAAATTGAATTTTATTTTATTTAGGAGTTTTAACCTAAATTAAAATTTTAATTCAATTGTAATTTGAGTGACACTAATTTGATATTTAATTAAAATTTGATTTTAATTAAATTATTCCACCCTAATGTCAATTCAATTAAAATTATAGTTAGGCTCTAGTTTGATATTTAAATATAATTTGATTTTAATTAAATTTTTCGATCCTAAATTTTTTATGGAATTAGAGTTGGACTCTTATTTGATATTTAATTAAAATTTGATTTTAATTATATTAATACGCCCTATAATTTTATAATTGGAGTTGGACTCTAATTCAATATTTAATTAAAATGTGGTTGTAATTAAATAATCCTGCAAATCAAATTAATTTGATTAATTAAGTATTTTATTATTTCAATCAATTTGCCTAAATTAATTTAGACGACATTAATTCCTAGAAACTTGAAAAATATTTTTACATATAATATTAGATATTATATAGGAATGCTTTTATTAGTGGATGATTATGGACTCAATCATGTGGACGTGTTGAATAGTTAGTTTTTAATTCTTGTTGTTTTATGAGCATGCGAGTTTTATTTGTTTTGGACATACGAGTCCATTGTAATTATTATGTGCCTGCGTGTTCAATTATTTAGGCCTACATGTCAACCAGTATAGGATGTAGGTTGCAACTATATTAATTGAAGATGTAAGGAGATAAGGAGACCATAGAGATTGAGTATTGATTCAATGTTATATCCCTTAGGAACTGACCAACTAACCTTTCTTATGACTCGAGAAGATTAGATAGTAAAAGTCCATAATCATCCACACTATTATATGTATGTTTATTTTAATGTTAGAGTACAATAAAATATATATAATTGTTACAATGAGACATTTGCATGATAAATTCTTCCCTAAAATATTAAGTCAGATTCATTATTTGTCTTCAATCATTATAGTGAAAAATCAAAGTCCTTAATCGATCTCAACTTGTTGAGTATACTCAAGGGTGGTCTATTATGGATATATTTGACACTATGAAATATTAGATATTTTTGAATGATGGGTTTGATTTAACTAAAATTTATCTTTTGTTAAGTATACTCAAATAAATTTTAAAGATATGTTAAGCTAACACATAAGATGTGTGAAGATAAATAGTTGTCAACTTAATAATCTGAAAATTGTATAATAGTGTCTACACAAATATTTTATTAAGGTTTGTTGAGTTCACTCAAGGTTTTAATATAATAAATGGGATCTCAGCCCATTGGGAATCAAGTATGGATTTCATAAATTTACATGAGAGGATCATAAATTTGATTTAAATAATGGAAGCATAATTAATTTAATAAAAGACCATATAAAATTAATTGATGCATTTCTAGATCTCATTATTTCATTTTTCGTCATTTACATTTTTAAATTATGAATAATCATATAAATTTGAGAGACGTACTAGATGACAACAATCAAGCCAAATTTTCTTGATTGGCACCGTAATCTGATAATCATTATCAGGCATGAGAAAATTGGTTGTATCCTTAAGTGACCCCTTTCCAGAGACACCTGCTGATGACTCGACTAAATAAGAGGTGACTAATATAATAAACACGATGATGACAATAATACTGCAACATGTCTAATGATTGTAGCTATATCACTTGAGTTACAAAAGTAACATAAAGGAATAGATGTCAGCACATGATTTTTCATCTCAAAGAGTTGTATGAGTAATCACGTGTGGAAGCATAGAAAACTTCCAAGCAACTATATCGGTGTATAATGGTGTAAGGATCTTTAGTTAGAGCTCATGTACTGAGGATGATTGATTATATTAAGAAGCTGTCTCAATTAGATTCAGTTATGGACCATGAACTAAATATTGACTTGGTTCTACAATATATGCCAGAGAGCTATTTACAATTTATTATGAACTTAACATGAGTAAGCTCGAATGTAAACCCATTGAGTTGCTGAACACGCTTAAGACTGTTGAGCCCAACATCAAAGTTTGTAGTGGGCAAGTCTGACAAGTGATTCCTTTAAGGGCACTATGAGGAAGTCTAAAGGAGGCCATAGAAAAGCATTCGAAATGGCTAATGAGTCAAAGCAAATGAGGATATTATCAAGTCTAATAACCCTTGATATATTTGTGGAATGAAGGGTCACTGGAAGAGAAACTGTTAGGCTTATGTCTACTTCATTAACTTATTGGGTATTAGATATCAAATATTAATTTCATATTTGTATAAATATGCAGAAACTAAATAGAAGTAAACCATTGTAAAAGAGAAAAGTTGACTTGCACATTGAAAATGAGCAAAGGTTGCTATATTGCATGTACGAGCATACTTTTTACTATTTCCTTTAGGCTCTGTATTAGAATTTAAAAAATGTTATTTTGTTCACACCATTACCAAGAACATTATTTAAATATCATGTTTGGATATAAATTATTTTAATGTTAAGAACAATTATTGTTTCTTTTATTTTGATAAGATCTTAATGTTTATTGTACATTACAAAATAACATTTATATTATAAATTTGAAGTATAGAAATTAAAAGGCATAAAAGTGATAAGCTAAATATTACCTATATATAGCATTATAAGCTTAGTCACATAAATGAAAAACGTAATTCCAAGTTGCATAGAGATGGATATTTGGGTTCAAATGATTTTGAATCATTAGACAAATGCTAATCATGCATGTTAGACAAAATGATCAAATTCCCTTTTACTTGAAAAGGACAAAGAGCCATACAATTACTAGGGCTAATATATAATGATATATGTAGACCCATGTCAATTAATATTAGATAAAATTTCTCTTATTTCATCACATTTACTAATGAGTATTTCAGAAATGGTCATGTATACTTAATGAAATTTAAGCATGAAGTTATTAAAAGGTTCAGGGGATTTAATCTAGAAATAGAGAAATAAATTGGTAAAGGTATTCTCACAATAAGATCAAATCGGGGTGGAGAATATCTAAAGAGTGAATTTTTAGATTATCTAAAGGAGAATGAAATTCTCTCGTGGTGGACTCTGTCGCATATACTACAACATAATTGTGTATCTGAAAGGAGGAATCACACTCTATTAGATATAGTACGATTAATAACGAGTTATGGAAACCTCCCAAAATCGTTTTGGAATCATACAATAATTGTCGCATGTTGTACGCTAAATCGTGTCCCATTTAAATCGGTTAACAAAATTTCATACGAGTTATGTAAAGGCAGAAGACCCAACTTGTTTCATATTAAAGTATAAAATTCTAACGCTTATGTGAAGTGCACCGAATCAAACACACTTAAGGCTAAGTTTGATAAATGCATGTTTATGGAATATCCAAAAGAGATAATTGCATATCAATTCTATAATCCTATTGAGAAGATAGTGTTCATCTTAAGAAATGTCGTATTCTTAGAGAATGAGTTATTTTTAGGAGAGGGCAGTGTGAGCAAAATAGAACTTGAAGAAGTTCAAGAATTCACAGATATAGTTAACCAAGTGGATGACTCTGAGTCTGATCTCGCATCTACTAATGGACAAACTCTTGATCAGGAAGTAAAGACTCTTAAGGACGCTTCGGCTCAACGTCAGTCAAGTAGGATCATTCGACCTCCTAGAAGATACGAATTCATGATTACTAATTAGGTATTACTAATCAAGGATGATAAACCTACTGATTATGCAGAAGCAAAGTCAAGTATTGACTTAAAGAGATGAAGAGGCCATGGAATCCGAAATTAACTCAATGTGTGTAAACAAAGTTTTGACCTTGGTCAACCCGGCTGATGGGGATAAAACCTATAGATTGTAAATGGATTTACAAGAAAGGGGTTGACATGGACGAAAACATCCATAAATACAAAATAAGGTTAGTAGCAAAATGAATACAAATAAAGACAAAGAGTTGAATTTGATGAAATATTTTCACCTATAGCCATACTTAAGTCCATTTGAATTCGAATTTTGCTTGTAATAGCTGCATACCATGACCATGAGTTATAATAAATGGATGTCAAAACTGCATTCATTAACAAGAACTTACAAGAAGAAGTGTACATGACACAACTCGAAGGTTTTGAATCGAAATATGCTTATAATGTATGCAAGTATAATCAATCCATATATGAATTGAAGCAAGTTTCTTAGAGCTGGAATCTTCACTTTGATGAAAAAGTTAAAATGTTTGATTTTATCAAAAATGAAGATGAGCCGTGTGTTTACAAGAAGACAGTATGAGCGTTGTCGTATTCCTAATATTATATGTAAATGACATATTATTAATAGGAAACGAAGTCACTATATTTCAATAGTTGAAATTATGGTTGTCAAAGAATTTCTTTATGAAAGATATGTGAGAAGCAACCTGATCTATAGAAATAAATCTAGAAGATTGCTTGACATATCCCAATCTACATGGATAAAATTATAATAAATTTTATATGTAGAAAATGAATTGAGAGTTCAAAGTTACACTAATGCTAACTTCCAATGGGACCAGAAGATAGCATGTCTCAATCTAAATATATGTTTACTTTTAATAATTGAGCGATTAATTGAAAAGGTTCCAAACATGGAGCTACCCGTTGATCCAATAACAAAAGCCTAATATACCATTGCTTCAGAAGTAGCAAAGAATTACGATCTGGATCAAGAAGTTCATTAATGAACTTGGAGTAATTCCTAACATTGTTGATCTCATACCTCTGTATTGTGATAACAATGGAGTCATCTCACAAACGAAAGAACTAAGGTCTCATCAATAATTCAAACGGGTGTTAAAATGGTATCATCTCATAAAAAAGATAATACAAATAAATGACGTAAAGAAATAACGAGTTTCCAAAATTGATAATATTGCAGATCCACTGACAAAGAATTGTCGCAGCATAAAGATGGTTGTCATATACACTCTTATGGTATAAGATATATATATAATTGGATCTAATGCAAGAAAGGG
Source organism: Fraxinus platypoda (assembly GCA_903798405.1). Taxonomy (NCBI): domain Eukaryota; kingdom Viridiplantae; phylum Streptophyta; class Magnoliopsida; order Lamiales; family Oleaceae; genus Fraxinus; species Fraxinus platypoda. Next base: position 6,914 of record CAIGRT010001071.1, read on the forward strand.
TTTGTAAGTATTATACCCTAAGTCCAATCAATTTTGGATATAAACACTTTTAATATATAATCGATGCATTTTATTTATGGCAAATTTATTATTTAATTGAGTTAATATTCTAATAAATTAAATAATAAAATCCGTGGATTGACACACTTCATACCTCGTAATTGATTAGATTATATTGACGAATGGATTATAATTTTACGGTAAACGAACAAATCTGATTTTGTCATACCACAGTACATTTCTCGTTACATGTGTTGCTCTTACATGTTGCTAGATGTCAATTTGGGACGAGGAATGTGAATTAATGATAAATTAAAATGGTATTTTAATTTATTTTATTTTGATTATATCAAAATAATAATTTACGTCCTTAGATACGTCATCGGAAACTTAATGAATCACACACATAAGAAAAACTAAAAGAATCCAATATACTTATTAATTAATTGACAAGTGTTGGACAATTAATTATTTGAATTACTTCTTAGTAGGTCAAATTTATTACAAGTATTACAAGTCAGCCAATAAATAACGAACGAATTTCACTAACTCAAACCAGCTATGATGACTAGTTGCAAGTTAATAATGCAGTTATACTGGAAAGTTCATGTTAGGGGCATGCTTATTACTTAGTATGACAGAACCAAAAAGAAAAAAAAAAAAGCACGAAGATTTTTCAGATTATACCACCCGGTACTATTTAATATTGCATAACAAACATATCAGAAATGTTTCCTTACCACAAATTGGTTCCAACCTCAGTCAAAATAGAAATATGGGTCAACGTCACCATCAGAATTGTATTCATCATAATAATCATAAGAAAAGACTGAAATCTCAGATGAGTAGTAGTCCTCTTCGTCGTATTCTTCACAATCAAAAATTTCAGTATTCCACTCGCAATCTTCCATGGAGTAGTCAGGACACTTGAAATCTTTGATCTTTTGAGTAATTATATTCCCCAGATCCCCACTTAGATCAACATTAAAACATTTCCGGATGTCAAGCGATTCAAGGAGTGGACAACCATCAAGAATGGCTTGCAGGCCCTCATTTGTCATATTATTTCCCAAAAGTTGAAGGTGGTGCAAACCTGGCATGCTTTTCGCAATTGCTAGTGCATCATCATTACAAACGAGTTGCGGATATTTGTACCCTGACTCACTAAGTGTAAATGACCTCAACTTAGGGCAGGAACGACCAATAGCTTCAATACAATCGCTACAATTCCTTACAAAGACAAAGTGCAGTTCTTCCAACAGGGGAAATCTTTTAGCTGCTTCACTCAAACCGTCACCTGACATTCCATAGCAACCCCGAAGTTGAAGACACCTAAGCTGACTTGATCTGTTGAACAGGTGAAATTTAGATTGCAAAAGTTAAATGACTTTGAAAAGGCAATTATATTTATTTTTCAATGCATGTAATTAAAACATTATCTTCTAAAAGGGTTCACCAACTTCATTGGTTAAGCCAAAGGTTACCTCAGGCATCTTCACGCAAACATCACCATAACTAAAGCATCAACAAAAAAACAAACGAAATGCTGATCGTTCAAACAATCTTTACAAAATTCAATTAACTAGTGAAATGCACTCGCATTCTTTCTCAAATGTGGAAATTATACAGTTCAAGGTGACTAAACATCAAAAATGATCTCACAACATATGAAACGTGTCAACAGGAAATGGATGCCAAAATTTGCAACATTGTGTTCGGACAGAACTAATCAGTATTGATTTTTTCATCACCTGGCTTATGTTATTCGTGTAACATTCAGACCGAATGACTATGAAATTCTTAGACTGCAAGCACTAGCTCCCAGTGTGACTTCATAAAAAGCAATCAAAGAGAAGATCGACTAAAGTTTGACTAAATTTGGACTTATTGTTTGTCTTTGTAGCTAGACAAGTCATTTCCTATAACATGGATCAAAAGAAAAGAGTTTGAATTNGGCACTCTTTTTCCATATCCATAAAAAAACCTAAAATATGCATAACTATGTAATAGAAGGAATCCCCTCAAAAATCATACAATGTACATTCAGGATCAAAACTGAGCAAAACCAACCAAGATGAATATTTTGGACATACTGCGTGATTAATTCTCAATCAATCAAAACAATAAATTTGCCAAGTAATTCGTGTTCTGTTAAATTCATTCAAAACAAATTTACAAAATAAATCTTACTAATAATAATATATTATATCTTGTTAGATGCTACCCTTCTTCAATCATTAAAATTTCCCACCCCAAAACAATTCCAGTTATATATACCGATTTCTACCACCGAGCCAAAATCAACATGATATGTAACTGTGTCTTCGGCCAATAAAACAGGATTACATATAACTATAAATAGTTCCTACATGAATCTTTTCAGCTCTTCTTCTAAAATCAATCAATTAGCAGTTCACAAATGGAAGCAATACTCATTACATGTTTATTTAATATAATGAGCAGATGAAGATGTTTATGCGAAGACACAAGCCTTCCATCTATCAGGAATGTGCTCTCCATGCAAGCGTTGTCTGATTATTCTTCGAAAATTTGTAAAATTAATAGCTAGAGAAGGTTAATCTTATGGGTAGGGGTGAGCAAAACCCGACCGAACTGAATCGACCCGACCCGGCCGGGATGGGTTGGTTTTTTGCAGTTTTATTTATGGGTTCGGTTCGTGGCTAAGCTAAGCGGGTAAATTCAATTATATATTATAAGTACCCAAATAATTTGGAACAACCCTAATTCTCAATTTTTCATTTATCTGTTGCTCTCGATGTCTCCCGAATCGGACATCAAATCGCCGTCGGCCCGTCGATCTTCCATTCTTCCTTTCCATTCTAGCTTTTAACTTGCCACCATCGATCCATTGTATGCGGTGAAAGTTTACTTTCCATTTTCTTTACCAATTGTTTCCATCTCTTCCTTCTTCTTTTTTTTTTTTTTCATTTTTCTCATGGCTAAAGAATGAAGATATTCAATTCTGTGTTTGATTTTCATATTAATCGAATAAAATTATCAACCAATGTGTTTTTTTTCCTATTTTTAATTACTTCTATAGATATTGATGATCACGTTTCTTGTTTGTTCAGGAGGGATCTTAATTCTTCAAGTTCCTGTACCATTCATTTCTAGGTCCACATCTGATAAAATAAATAAAAAAGAGAGAAATATGTTGCATTACACTTATTATGTAAGAACATAGTGTTGCTTGTAACCTCCTCTTACTCACTAACATAGAGAGCAAATGTCTTGCATATCTATTTAGTGTTTTAGGAATTTTTCGTAGAATATGAATTTAATTAATCTGATGGCCGGAGGAAATTACATTCTATTAACTACACAACTGAAGATGATCATAAATTATATCCCAAAAAAAAAGACAAAAGGAATTATTACATCTATGATGCTGCACAGATCAAGAACAGCTGAACATGATACATATGCTAGATTTAGATTGATAATTCCATATATAAGAAAGGTTTAAATAATACTTTTAAGTATAATCTGCTAATTACATTTCTCTGCATAGATACTTTTACAGATGCAAATGCTCAAAATGGTGAGATAATTACCTGATGTGTCTTTCCCATGGCTTTTAGTGCTAACTAATTGTTATCATCAAGTAGACAGATATAAAAAGTAGTTAAAACCAAGCAGAATTCATAGGATATAAAGCATTTACTCAAACTTGCATTTACTCAAACTTGGCTATCGTCATCAATATCTATAGAATGATTTTGTTTATTGGTTTTGATTTTTTGATTCATGATGAAACCCATATTGCTGAAGCTGTGAAGCATATTACATATATTGTTGCTATTTGATCTTTGGAAATTGGAATATTGCATGTGCTTCTTGTATTGCATTAATACTTGTAATTAAATATATCCATTTGGTATGTTTGTAATTTTGATGGAATATGTTGATAGATTTGGTTGCAAGTCTATTGTGTTTTTGGGTGTTCCAACTATGTGGAATTCTACCCATTTGTTGTTGGAAACAGCATTAAAATTTGAGAAAGCTTTTGACGGGTTAGAAGAAGAGGATGCTAGTATTTGCATTACTTTCGAGAAGATGATTGTGGTAGAAAGAGAGGTGGACCTCCTTCAAGTTTAGATTGGGAAAATGGATGTGTTTGTCAAGTTCCTAAAAAATTTATGTAATATCACTTTGATTTTTAGTGCTTCGTTGCGCGTTAGTGTTTTGGCTTATCTTCATAAAATTTGTAATCTTGTAATGGAATTAAATGAATGGAGATTAAGCAGCAATTTTCTATTGGTGAAATGGCGACTAACATGAAGAAGAAGTTCGAAAAGTAAAGTATTGGGGTAAAATAGAAAATGTGAATCAGTTGTTGCTTATTGCTACTATCATTGATCCAAGATACAAAATGGATTATGTTGAATACTGTTTTAAGTGAGTTGAATATAGGGATGGAGAAGTTGTCGGTATCACAATGAAATCTTTGAAAATCAATCTAATGGATATTTATGAGTGGTATGTGGCTTGTGAAGGTGTTCATTGAAGCAGACAAGTATCCATTGATGAGTCTTTGAGTTCTTTCAATACAGATAAAGGCAATTCTTTTTCTATGAGTGATACTCGCCTTTTCCTATATTTCTGAAAAAAAAAACAAGCAGTAAAAAATTGTACTAAAATAAAAATGATGTGGAAGATACTTACTTGATGCTCGTGAAAGTATAGAGAACAAGGACTTTGATGTTCTCGATTGGTGGAAGGTTAACAAAACTAAGTATGGTGTCTTGTCCAATTTGGCAAAGGACGTGTTGACAATTCAAGTTTCAACTATTGCTTCAGAAAATGCTTTTAGCACTGGAGGAAGGATCCTTGATCCTTCTCGTAGTTCATTAAGTCCTAAAATGGTAGAGGCCTTGGTATGCACACAAAATTGGTTGAAAGCTTCTCCAAACTTAGATGGTTTCCACACGGAAAATGTTGAGCATTACAACCAGTTAGATGAAGGTAATATATATTTTTTTCATAAATTTTGTTATTTTGATTTTATTTTTATGTATTTTATTGTCAACTTAATCAAATTTTTTTGTAAAATTAGAACCAATGAATTCAAAATTGAACGAAGATGATGGACACAAGAGTTAAAAAGTTTACAGGTGTATCTATAATGTGTATTTAGTTCAATTTTGTGCTTCTAGGACGCTAATATGCTACTGTGATTCGTTTTTATGGAATGTGTAATCATTTTTGTTTAATTATTTTGATTAATATTCGATGGATTGTACTATTTTAATTTTTAAGTTTATTGACGTTGAATGACTATATTAATGTTATTTTAAATCCAAAAATTGGATATTTTAATCTTTATGTGACAAGTTGTCTTGAATCGACCAACCCAACCCAACTGACACATGATTGGGTTGGGTTGAGTTTCAACATTTACATGAATTGGGTTGGGCTGAATTTCGAACGAACCGACAATGTTGAGTTGGGCCAAAAACCGACCCAACTCAACCCAACCCAACCCCTTATGGGAATACTACCTTAATCCTAATTATACAAAATAACAAACACTTGTTACTATAAATAATTGAGAATCATGGACAATAATTGCTCCTCTTGACTTAAACATCTATCCTTAACTTTTTTTAAAGATTAACAGTTCTTGTCAGCTACATCAAGTGTTTGGTTCTCTTTCACATACAATATTCCTAGAATTTCGATAGCCGCATACTGCATTGGCTAGTCTGATTGATTAAATATGTCAATCCCAGACCTCTTTAGAGA
>CAIGRT010001073.1:0-14642 GCA_903798405.1 Fraxinus platypoda
TTGTCAACTCCGGTCACCAACTATGAACAACTAAAAACCCAACCTCCGGTCATCTTGGTCGCCAGACCAACATACCACCTTGAAGCCCTCATTGCCCCCTTCAAAACCCACCCAACCACCAGCCTCAACCCCGGTAGATTTGATCGAAAATTTGAACCAAAACCAGATGAACACGCACCAAAAACTGGTCGAAAAATCAACTTTCGACGACACCCATGTCTTACCCACCCCACAAGTCGGTCAATCTCCTTATTACACACCTATAGATGCCCTCATAATATCAAACAAATCAGAAAATCCAAAGATGCAAAGTTTTTCTTCCACAGCACAGTCGGCCCCCTTCAACCACAAATTTCAGTGACAGCATTGCAACTCACGGTAGAGGACCACCACCCCTAGCACCGGCCCACCATGGTGCATCCACCGAACATATGGGTGTTGGCCAATTTCGAACGAATGAGGACGAATTTGGAAGAGATTGATCGAATGAGGGAATGGGGCGATTTTTTCGGGTTTTGGCGGGTTTGAGTTGTTTTTTTCATTTGAGGTCCTCAATGTTCTATGTTTACGTGTTTTGCTCCTTTAAGTTTGAATTAAAATCATAACCGTCCTTCAGTGATCGTTTGTGAAAGCGCGTGAAAGTTCGGTGACCGTTTCTGCAAGTTTTAAACTCCAGTGATCGGTTTGTAATTTTAAGGTAAGTTCAATGACCGTTTGTGAAATTAATCTACAACATGCAGTAGTAAAAGTTTATTTATTGTGTCAATAAAAATATTTTTAAAATAATATAAAAAATATAAGTCACCTAAATTAGAAAAATAAACGACCAAAATACAAATGTCTGTGTGTGTGTGTGTGTGTAGTGTCAAGGGCGAATCTGGTTGCCCTGGAGCCTGTTGAATAGCAATGGTCAGCCCGTGAAGTCGAGAGAGTGCGTAAGGTGATCTCGTTGTAGGTTGGGTTGGATTCAGTCTCTCATGTAGCATTATATCTACCAAGGTACGTTATTATAATTTCATTTTATTCAAATTAAGTCTTTAATTCCAAATTGTTTTAGAAGACATCGTTCTGAAATAGAACTGAAAATCTTTCAAACACCTTTCAAGATGAAAAAGAAATTGATCAAAATCATGCATCTACATCAATAGATTCATTCAATTCTCATGAACTTCAAATTACAAAAATTGCATAACTTGACTATTCCAAATGTAGATAAAAGTTCTATCTATAAAATATGAAAGTTTGATTTTACTCAAGATTATGTTATCAAAACTTTTGAACAAACTATTGCTATAAAAAATCAATCATTTCAAATAAATTTATTTTAATATCTTCATATGGGACTTATTTAAGTTGTTGTTAAACCATTGTTTTGACTTGGTTTAGATATTTCTATTCTCTTAACTCTTAGAGATAAGGGACTTCTCAAATTTGAATATTCATTACTTTCTATTTTATAATCAAATTTAAAATTTGGTCCTATTTTTCAAATTGTTATCAAAATTTTAGTATTAGTCTCAATGATATAGCCATTCTTAATGCTCTTAATCTTCATATTCAAACGAAGAACTTCGATATTGATGATCATTCAAAATCATTTGCTTTAATGTATCGAATATATTATAAGCTTATGAACACGTAACTCAATATTAGAGCTCTTCGCTCATCTCCAAGAAAAGAAAGCATTCTTGTGGAGGTTAACCCTCTTCAATCCAGAGGATTAGAATGGGATTTTGAGAATTCTCAAAACCCAATTCCTATTTCTATTCGTAATACTCCAAACCAAATTATTTCATTTCCTGATGGACATGTCAAGATGATTTTTGATTGATCGACATCAAAAGGTCTTCAAATGACACATTCTTCCAGATCTGAACATGGATCTGAAATCCCTTTGCAAACTTCACGGTTTTCAACTTCGTGTGAAAAACTCAAAGGGGTCAATTTCAATCACAATATTCCAAAGACTCAATATACATCTGACAAAGATGATTATTTAGAGCATCCTGAATCTCTAACTTTGTCTGATATGTTGCCTAATCCATCTGAAAGGTTGGATAGTCAATGTAATGTTATTTCCTCTATTATTCGCCAAACTCCTATTGTTAAAACTTTTCGTCATACTCTTAATAAGATGTTTTCAAAAATCGAAATTAAATATTTATGGGAAGAATTTTATGATTTTCTTAAAAATTTAAGGGTCTGTTCTCTTTACCATTTTTAAGCTGTTTTCTATTTTCGATTTTTCAAAACATTGAAAACGCGTTCTCTTTCCTATTTTCGAAAACGCGTTTTTGAAAACAAGTTAAAAAATTTATAAAGAAAACTNTACTACAAAATTAAGGGTCCGTCTTTACAATTTTCAAGCCGTTTTCTGTTTTCAATTTTTAAAAAAAGTGAATTCTTATTTTCGAAAACGCGTTTTTGAAAACAAGTTAAAAATTTACAAAGAAAACTCAAAACGACAAATTTATTGTTTTGGGTGTTTTCAGTTATAATCAAGCCAAAATTTTAAAAACGCGTTTTGGGTGTTTTCAAAACAATTTTTTAAAATATCAAAAAGAATACGTTTTCAACAATCTCAAAATGAATTCAAAACTCAAAACACAAAACCCAAAATGAATTCAAAACTCAAAACACAAAATTGAAACATAAAAAGAACAGCCACTAAGTTTTTACGAATAGGCACATTTCAAAGTATTTGGTGAAAAGATTTCTAAAGTCAAATCTATTCAAAACACCAATGTTAATAAGAAAACATGAAAAACTTCTTCAGGCTAAACTTTTCAATCTGAACATCCTGTGATGCAAGAAATGGGTGTTTCTCATGGAACCATTGAAATCATTGCATCACCTCTCAAGAAATTCATTTCTCTGCTGAAAGGGCAGATGATTCTATTCCTACAGCAAAAGATATCAAAAATATTCAATCTTAGAACAATTATGCTAATATTGTTTTTCAATTTGTCGGTACTCAATTAAACAAAATTGAAGCCAATTCTGAATGTAAAACATCTTCATCTAATGATAAGAAGAAGTTTTCAAGCCTATTGATCCAAAAATACTCCTCAAGTAAAAAAGAGATTCTTTATCTTCCAATTCAAATATTTTACAAGAATTTGCTTTTCAAATTTCTAAACTTGGATCTTCTAAAAATATCAATATTATTGATACTTTTGAAGATCTTGAATCTCAATTTATTGAAAATGAGCCTTCTCAAATCCATAAATTGAAAGGTCAAAACTCAAAACTTCCAAATTATTATTCTCTTCCTTCTTATCCTGATATGCTATATGAGGAAAAGAAGAATCCTCATATTTCCTATACAGTTGATGAAATCATCGAATGGAATTTTGATGGATCGATAGAATATCAAATTATTCCAATACTCGAAAATATGGATGTATTTCATGCAACATATATATGTAGAGACAATAGTCCACATACTGCTTTCTGTAATATAATTTATGGTTTCACCAAACAACTTAAGCACTGCTGGCAAAATTATCTTACAGATTATGATCGTAACAAAATTGAGTATGCTATTTATACTCAACATCAAAATGATAATTTCTATACTCTTGTTTATTCAATACTCAAAAGATTTTATTGATACTCCTGCACTTTTTTAAGATAGAACATTTGAGATTCTTTTAAATCTCAATTGTCCTAAATTTCATGATTTTCGTTGGTATAAGGATATGTTTCTTACCATAGTTTTTATCCGAGAAGATTGTAATCAATCTTTTCAGAAAGAATGATTCATTTCTGGATTTCCAAAACCCTTTATTGAAAGAATTAAGAATTCTATTAAACTCCAGTATAAGGATACAATTCTATATGATATCTTGACTCATGGAGAAATTATTAATTTTGTCAATAAGGAAGGTTTAGCACTCTGCAATGATCTCAAACTCAAAGGAAAATTGAAATTATAAAGATTTGAAAGTCGTGAAAAACTTGGATCCTTCTGTAAACAATATGGTTTTGAGAAAATCATTCATCCATCCTTAAGAATGAAAAAGAAAAATATTCCTTCTCATTTGAGAAAAAAATCTTTTCAAAATCAAAAATCTTTTAAAAATTATCCTCCTAATATTCAAAAGGAAAATCTTTTAGGAAACAAACTCCTAAAACCTTTAAAAAATACGTATTGGAAATGTAATCAAACATGTCATTAAATGCCCAATGAATGTAGATTAATAATCTTCAAATTGATGAAAATATGAAGCTTGAACTTCTTAATCTACTCAATTCTAGTTCAGAAGAAGGATATGATTCTAAATTTGAAATTGTTTATCAATATCAAGAAGACTCTGACGCTGATGTAAGCTCAGAATCCTTTGATTCTAATACAAATTTATGTAAAGAAGTTTGTAGTTGTAAAACCATAAATAATCTTACTAAAGAAGAAGAATTTATTCAAGAAATAATTAAGAAAATTGAAGATCCTCAATTAAAGAAAAGGTTCTCTTTTCTTCTTCCAAATTCTTCAACATCTCCGATAACTCCGTTTAATATGAAAAACATATCAAATCGGTTTAATATTAAAAGTTCATCTTCTTCAGAAGTCTCATGTTCTGAATTATGTTTAGAAATCAATTAGATGAAATCACAAATTTCAATCCTTGAACGTCAGATGAAAGATATTCGTACGGAAGTTGTTCTCTTGAAAACCAAAAATTTGGAACAAAAGAATTCTAAAGAAACTTTCAATTCCTCTTCCAGTTCTGATTCCTCTTCTTGACGATGAAAATATTCCTCAAACAGAAGAAGAAAAATTGATGTTCTTAATCGTATTCAACTTAAAAAATGATACTGCAATATGACTGTTGTGGCCAACAAAGAGTTTAAACGTACTACTAGAGTCTAGAGTCTTAATTGATTTTAGTGTTGATCAAAATTGTATCAGGGAATGTATGATTTTCCCTCTCCCAGAAATTCACCAACCCATCGGAGGACCCATCGTATAGCACCGTCGTCGTGGCATTCACAGCCAACGACATTATAGCATTTTCTTGCTTTAACAATGTCTCCATCAACACATGTTTTGTATTCCTTCATACCGTCCCCTCCTCCACGCCTTCACCGTCCCATTAGCGGAGTCGATGAACACCAGCCCGTCAAACGCCTCCACTACCGAGTTAACTGCATCATCATGGGCTATAATGGATTCCAAACATTTCAAATCGAAAATTCTCCATACTTTTAGGTTTTTTTTTCCATTTTTTATTTTAAATATTGAATTAGAGTATAATTGTAAATTTGCTGTTGTGTATTTATTGAACATATATTTTAATAGTTGTGTGATTATAATGTGATGTAATAAGTAAATTTTGTGGTGATAATATAATTATCCTTTTAACACCCGTTTGGCCCCCACTATTCCACATTATAATAAGAGGAATAGTATTTTTTTGAAAAATGTGTGGTTAAAAAAAAATTGAGTTTAAGTGTAATAATATTTTATTGAAGAATGTGTGATTGATAAAAAGAGAGATAAAAATAAATTATAATTTAATAGGGGCCAAATTGGGGAGATTAGGTTATATTAAAACCACAAAATTTACTAGGTTAATATATTATAGATATAGACATGCTAAAATTCAAATTTTATTTTCACCAAGCACGGCTAAGTGGGGAGAAAGGTTATACATACATTCCATAAACGCAGTTGAATACCTATCGCCTCTTTCTCATAGAGAGACTCAACAGTCCAATACCGTCTCTCTATACCTCAATTCTTCGAAGCTTCTTTCAGGTCTGTTTTTATGCGTAGAACTTACTATCAAGAATCCCCAAATCTTTAATGTAGTAATTAAATGTAAAGAAAGAGTAAAATTTTGTGACAATAATTTGTTGATTTTCTTGAAAAGATTTTTCCTTTATTTGATTTTACAGCGACACTTTGTTACTGGTATAAAAATGTCGTCTCTGAGGAATGCTATCCCAAGAAGAGCTCACAAGGAGCGCTCTCAGCCGTTAGTAATTTATTGTGTGCTCGCTTTTTTTTTTTTTGTCACTGTGATTCTTTTTTATTGACTCCGACTTTGAACCCCTTTTTTTCTGATTGATGAATTCTATAACAGAGACTCAAGAAAAAAATTTAGGTTTCTTGAAAAACACAAGGACTATGTCCAGCGAGCACAAGCCTATCATCAAAAGGAGCAGATTTTACAGGTAAATTGTTGAGCCACATTGCCATTAAAGCTTAATAGATAACAATGTATTCAGGTTTCAAAATTTGTTTTCATCGTTGTAAAAGTCATATTTTTTCATTACTGATACTTACAGAAACTCAGGGAAAAGGCTGCATTTAGGAATCCAGATGAATTTTACTTCAAGATGATTAAAACAAAAACCGTTGACGGAGTACATAAGCCGGAGTGAGATAAATGACTATCTAATTGAAATATAATTACTACTATTTCGTTTCTTTTAATTCCATTTACATGCAATTCAACCTGTCTTGTTGAGATGCAATTGAAGGATCCAGGAAAATAAGTACACAAAAGAAGAACTCATGTTGATGAAAACGCAAGACATGGGATATATCTTGCAGAAACTTGAAGCTGGAAAAAAGGTACGAGTTTTTAATATATGCTTTATGTTAGAAAATTTAGGTTCAAAGGGCAGATATGCTTATGTTCGAAAAATTAGGTTAAATTTCACTTTACCCCGAGGATTACCACTCCTTAGTGTTGCGTTCCTTTCGACCAATTTCATAACCCAATTTAGTTATTAGAAGAGCTGGTTACTGCGAGGTTCTATCTCTTAAATAGATTTCATCGGTTGATGCTCTCCTAATGGCATAATTACTAGTTTGCTTTGGTTGACACTATTGCAGTGACCTTTTCCTTTCATCTTAATTGTTCTACCATCAACCCCTACCACACCCTCTACACAACTCCATTGATACTATAAAAATTTTGTTGTCCATTCTGCAAGATTTGAAGAAACCCTTTAAACAAAATCTTCAAGTGTGACCTTGTAGCTTGAGGTTCGACCCACAACTATTCTCTTACAATTGGTTGCCACAAGCTTTACACCCACAAAGGATAACAGTGGCGGTGTCAAAAAACTTCCAAGAACGGCTACCTCTCAATCTCTTGCGCTCTATTGTGAATACACACACTGAAGCTACAAGAAATGTGATGGATATATAGTTAGGTTATGTATTACCATGGGCCCAAGACAAATCCACCAAGTGGTCCATATAACCAAAACCCCAATTTACCAGAGGAATAGGCTCACTCACTTATTGATCGAAACAGAAAACGAATATCACCGCATGGTCCGCATTGCCTCCAGGAGCAAACTGCCTTTTTAGACTACCGTCAGACTCCGTTGCACGTACTGCCACGTCGTAGCTTCCTTCATCGCTCATTGGCTTCATGTGCCGTCGTGTCGGAGGACCATGCGCCGCCACGCGTAGCTTCCTTCATCGTGCATTGGCTTCACGTGCCGTCGTGTCGGAGGACCATGCGCCGCCACGCATCGATCACCCACTTCAGCCTCAACCTGTTGAGTTCGAATATGGCTTTCGTTTTCTCTAACAGCTTTTGGTTTGGCCGAAATCGATAGAAATAGCTTCGATTAGTTTTTGAATTGGGTTTTTTCTAATGGCAAAAAGGTGATTTTTCAATTTGGCAAAACGAAAAGTTTTTATAAAACTATTGATAGCAAATGTAGATCTAAGACAAGAGCACAAGGTAAGAGATGTTTTAACTGCGGTAAATTTGGACATGTTGTAAGATACTGTTCTAGTAAGAATAATAAAAGGAAAAATAAGGTGAGAGGTGAGGCGAATTTGTCACTGGGTTTAGTTATGACTCGAGTGAAGTCTATTGAGAGTAAATATAGTTACTACATGTGCATCTGTATGTAATCCTTTTTGTGTGTATGATTGCTTAATTTCGTTACTTTGTTATATATTATATTTCAATATATTTGATATGTGTATTTGCATATACTTAAGAGTGATTTTATTACTTTGTGTAATGTGTTTGTATGCATAGTGGGTTGTAATACATTAGCAGTGAGTATGTCTATTGGTAATGTGGAGTATAGATGCTTGAGGGTGCATTGGTGATATGTATCTGGTTATGTGGTGTTGATGTGCACAAAGAGAAAACATAAGTGTGTGATCGTCTTTGCTTTCTTCTTTGAGGTTCCAATTGACTTCTCTATTCTCCTCCTTTGTCGGTGCATATTAACCACTATTGTTGAAATCCTCTATATGTTAAGATCCTGATTGAGTGGAGTGAGAGTGACACTCCATCACTTCTATTGAGTGAAGACCTATTATCCACTTTGGTTGAGCGAGGTGAGAAAGTGATAGAGCATTATCCCATGGATTTAGGATATATAGTGGTTTACCAATTAGACATGAGTAGTGACTGATCTAGTGAGCATGGTGGACGATGAGAGGAGATACGTATTCTCTAGGTGTGAGTTACACGGAATGGAGTAGGATAAGTGTGGTGAGATCTTTTCGTGGGGTCATTTATGCATTTTTGTATATGTTGGTCATTTGATTGATTAACTTGATATTAGTCTGATTTGTTGAGCATGTTCAAAAAATATGTGTATTATCTTATGTTAAATTTCCATCGCATGTTTTATTTACTCTTGATTATTTACTGTGATTATTTGTTTGTACTTGGGTTTTTCCGACTTTATTGTGAGTATATAGAGCAGGTATTGTATGTTTTTCGGGTTCGAAACATGAGATAAGATCTGTGATTTTAATTTTATTTGGTTACCTTAATTAAGCAAGTATAAACTTTGTGTTTGTTTGCTTGCAGCTGATTGGGTATCAAAGTCGAGATTTGTTGGATTTTGATACGCAGCAAATTCAATTGATGTTAAAATAATGTTGAAAATTTATATCGACACTTTAATGATTGGCTCAATCTGGAAACAACTTGAGTCACTTGAAGCGACTTAATTAATTAAGGTTGCTCGGGACCCAACACTTTAGATGTCCTATGTAAGTTAACCCAATTGGTGGTGATATGTGAGTTAGCTCATTCCTCTGATAAGTTGGAGCTTTGGTTATATCGGCCCCCTGGATTTGTCTTTGGCCTAAGGTAATAAGGTAATACATAACCTAACTATATATCCAACACATTTCTTGCAGCTTCAGTGTGGATATTTACAATAGACTGCAAGAGATTGAGAGGTGACCGTTCTTGGGAGTTTCTTTATATTCAACCATTGCTCCCCTTTTGTCCTTCCTCCCCTTGTTATATTGTAATAACCATGACCATTATCCTTTGTAGGTGTGTAGTTTGTGGCAACCAAGTGTAAGAGAATTGTTATGGGTCGAGCATCCTCGGTTGGTGTTCGTTTGGTTATATAAATGAGCCCGATTTCAAAATTTTTAAGGATTTCTACTTACAAATACAAAATCGACACCTTTGGGATTACAAAAGTTAGGGCTCGGCTTAAATCGACCCACGCAATGCAAGGTTGCTCGAACACCAAAGTTCAAGAAGTTCACAAAGTATTTGTCCCACAAAGGGAAGGGTGAAAGTGGTACTCACAAAAATAAGAGAAGAGTCAGTTACTTTTCTACACTCACAAAAGAGGCTTACAAAGAGGAAAAGAATAACCCACACATGGCTGCCTCATATTATCTCACAAACCACACAGCTAATGAAGTAGAAAATGGCTGCCCCCTTTCTTCTAACTACCACACTTTTTCACTCCACTCATAAGGCAAAAGGAGTTTGCCACATATTTCAATCACCCCTAGGCTCTGATATCGTTTGCAAGCGGAACCCCTTACAAATCTTGAAATCGGGCTCAGTTATACAACCAAATGAACATCAACCGAGGAGACTCAACCTACAACTATTTTCTTATGCTTGGTTGTCACAAACTTCACACTCATAAAGGATAATGGTGGTGGTGATTACAATTTCATAAAGGAAAGAAGGGTGAAAGGGAAGCAATGGTTTAATATCAAAAAACTTCCAAGAACGGATGCGTCTGAATCTCTTGCACTCTATTGTAAATACACACACTGAAGCTAAAAGAAATGTGATGGATATATAGTTAGGCTATGTATCACCTTGCGCCAAAGACAAATCCACGAAGTGGCCCATAAAACCAAGACCCCAACTTTCCAGAGGAATAGGCTAATTCACATATCACCACCAGTTGGACTAATTTTCATGGGCCATTAAAAGTGTTGTGTCACGAGCAACCTTAATTAATTAAGTTACTTCAAGTTGTTTCCTAGTTGAGTCAATTATTAAGGTGTCAATATAAATTTCCCAACATCGTTTTAATATTATCGTTCAAATTTATTGGGTATCAAAACCAAACATGTGATTTAAAGGTTGGCCGCTACTGGTTGTAGACGAAATAATGTTTGAGTTGGTATGTTTTCTATGAGCTGGTGGGGTAGCTGCAAATGTTTTAGGGTTAATTTCCTTTATTTTAGATATCATAATGGGATAGTTATCTTCTTTTTACTTGAGTCTTTTCTAAATATGCATCAGATGGTCAGTTTAATATTAGGATTATTGGCATTAGGTGATGTAGTTGACAAGTCAAAGTGGCACAGTGAGAATGAGTGATAATTTTGAAGTGGTAAAATGAAATGTATCTGAACAACTTGATAGAACTTTCTGCAGGATTTATTTTACTAAAAAATCAATTTGTTTTGCCGCAGAAAATTGAAAAGCTAACTGCATCATTGCATGTTACGGGTAATCCATCATCAAGCAAACATGTGTACTATGCCGAAGACAGGTAGATGATTGATTCTTTGCATGTGATCTTTGATCTTTTTGCGAAGTTGAAGCAATTTCATTTGCTGATATTGATGTTCTCCATTGTCTTCTTTATCACGTGATCTGATAACTTTTGAGGTGTATCTCCTAGTTTGTCCATTTGTCGACTTTTCTTTTTTCATGATTTATCATTTACGAGGGAAATCTAGATATTTGATAAGACAATATAAATGAAAGAAAACTAAATGCAATTTTGAAGGGGAAGTGTCAAACGTCAAGTGGATATCAGTTCAAAGTTTTTAAACTGGCTATTGAAGTTTCTCAAGCTCTATGTTTACTTTTAAGTATTTTTTCATTTAAAGAAGGCTTTTGTTTTTATCGTAATTAGGTGTAATATCTGAATGTTACTGATTTGAATTTCATACAACACCTTGTTTGTGTTCTGCTTAAACGTATTATTCACACGGGCAAGGACTACATAACAGGAGTTACAATGCTTTTATAGGTAAATGAGAGTCGTCCATATTTTCTTTTCTGTTGGAGGCAGTTTCTTCTATTTTCTCTAGCCATTGGAAGTTCTTTTCTGTTGAAGTATGATGATTGATAAAAACTCTTGGTTCACTTTGAAAGTATATCTTCAATTTATTCTGAGTTTTAAATAAATCATGAATTGCAATGCATTGATATTTTAAACTATTTTGTTACCAATTATGTAATTGGATGATCAAAGTTGCATTTGCTGTTTATCTCTGAATGAATACCCTCCCATTTCAAGGGAGAAATATTAAGATTAAGATTGTATGTATTTTAGTGAATTGAAGTCTAGGGCTTACTTGAGTGACTGTTCTGCTGAGAAATATTAGTAGGACGACTTTCAGCTCAGACACGTGAAGCTCATAATTGAGTGATAAAGATATTGCAATAAGGTTATATGTTCAGGTCATTAATCTACGTGGAACCACTGATTTTTGTTCTCTAGGTGCGGAAAAGGGCAAAATGCCAGTACCTCTATTTTATATCTTCCAGAAGACTGGCATGCCGTGTAAGAAATTTTGCTAATGTCGTAAACCACCTGTTTATGAATCGCATTTTAAGCTTAGTGCCAAAACAATATTTCTTCACATATCCTGTAATTGGAGAGAGAAAAATATTATGTTCAACAGGATACTATTAACTTTCTTTTCTTACTGAGCGAAGCTTTATTTGTCTCTATTCTTTCATTTCATTTTTAGGGAGGAAGCAAAACAAATAAAGTTAAAGATTTCGGAAAAAAAGAAGAGCTCAGCTGGTGAAGACTTGCCTAATGATATTAAAAGGTAAAGTGTACTTTGTTTCAAGTAATTTTCGGATGCCGAGATTCCTCCTCCCCCAGATGAAGTCGTTAAACGTCATCACTGACATCTTCACATATGATTGCTGAAATATATACTAGTATTTAGGCCTAATCACCCTATTATATGAAGTCTGCTTACAGTTTCTGTTTCTTTGATGGACGGTGTGGTTCTTTAAGATTTTATCTTTTAGATGCAACGACATACTTACAAATCAATGAAGATAATTTTTTCCTGTCATGATAACCATGTGCTGGTACGCTTAGTATGACACACTTGCTCCTTTTATATGGTTTAGATGATCTCCGTCGAACTAGATAAGAGGTTAATACGGTGATAACTTCAATAATGTGGTATTTAATTTTTGAAAAAACTGGGCACGTATTTTTTTATTGAAAAAGCTATGGATTCACATTTTCTCTATGCACATTATGTTTCATGTGCAGGAAGGTAGATGCTTCTTATAAAGAGCTCGAGGACAGAAAAACTAGAGTGAAAGAATTAGAAAATATACACGCGGATATGGCTATACAAAAAGAATTACAGGTTTATCATGTTGGACTTCGTTTATTTTTCTTTAACATTTTTGTAGCATTGTAATGATATGAATGCTTTTTTTGGATCAGAAAAAGGGCAAGAAACGCAAGCTTCGGGAAGATGAAATTGTTAATCCCACCTCCAGATCCGTGTACAAGTGGCGGAAAGAACGAAAACGATGAAGAGTTAGATGTTGAGAATATATACACACATACGTTCATTGATTAATGATTTGCACGTAGAAGCGCGTAATTACTTAAAAAGTAAGATTATTTTGCGTTGGAGTTGATTTTTTAACGTAGTAGCTTAGACTAGTATTCTTCAAGATTATCTGTTCATCGTTAATGTAACTTTCCTAATATTGAAGTTCTCCAAATGCTGTTTTATGATTTGTTCAAGTATATCATCTTCCAAATGGTCTCTGTGTGCTTTGAAATGACAAAAATACCCTTCCAACAAATGGTGTCATTCAACGTTAATAAAGATTAACGAATCACTTCTATTCCATTGAGATAATCCCTGTTGTCTGCGCATCGTTTCTTTCTCACTTGTATAAAATCACGAAGACAACTTTCAAACAAGGTGAAAGCTATGAACTCAACCCGTTGTTGATCAGATTTTCTTCAAACGAAACTAAAAATGCTAAAAACCATCGAAAAAAACTTTTAGCTATTTATTCTTGTAGTTTTTCTTTCAAATGAAATATTTTTTTCTGAAAGATTTAAAATCCTAAAACTCCACTTGTAGTTACCATGCAATGCTTGGTTTTACGTTTGGTAATAAACTTGAAATCATCTTCATTATCGACTTGTAGAGAGCCAC
The DNA here is from genome assembly GCA_903798405.1 of Fraxinus platypoda. NCBI lineage: Eukaryota > Viridiplantae > Streptophyta > Magnoliopsida > Lamiales > Oleaceae > Fraxinus > Fraxinus platypoda. The sequence continues at coordinate 13,436 of CAIGRT010001073.1, forward strand.
GATATATTCTTCTCCCATGGAAAGGCGACGAGTTTCCTCGTGGGTGATACATCAATTCTTCAAGATTGACTTCTTGCTCATTCACACCCAAATATGAACTTTTTATATTTCCTTCCACGTTGTGTCCACCAATTCCATGAAAGCCACCCACGAAAGCGATATCTTTCTTGACAAGCTTCCTTTCTTTGTCACCAATTAAATTCAAATTGTGTATCAAAGGCGAACATGAGATTGGACGCTCAAAATGGGTCCACATAAGGAGCGTACACTTCAGGTACATAAGGTCGGGTTGCTACATTTAGCCCCTATTTGATGGTTATTATTCCCAAAAAAAAAAAAAAAAAGATGTTTTGAATGGTGATTTTTTGGAGAATGTGTGATTAAAAAGTGGGGAAAAGTTTTGAATTTACGTACAAAATATTTTATTATGTGAATGAATGATTGGAAATGAATATGGAAATTAAAGAATTTTATTTTTAGGGGAGATAAACAGGAGCTTTGTGTGGGTTAACAATTGGAAAAGGTAATGTGGTCTTTAAGATTGGAATCATGAACTTTGTCTTTATTTCTAAAAATCATCCGCAAAATCGGCGTTTGTTAACGAATTTTTCTCCCAATTTTATATTTATAATAATTATAAAATTAAATTAATTATATACATAACCCATATACTATCCACCCACCACAATTTCAAAATCAAACCCTAATCTCTCTCTTCTCCCCATCCCTCTCCCTTATCTCCTCTCTCTCTCTCACCATCAACGGAGAACCATCGCGCCGCCAAGAGAGCTCTGCCGACATAAGAACACCGAAGTGCTCACGGGCACGGCCCTGTCGCCGTGCTCAACGTCGCCTGCAAGCATCGCCGTTGTGCGTGCTACAACTCCGATCGCGGTCAGATCCAGATCTACGTGTATAGAGAGGTGTGACGTGGTGGTGGTGGTGGTGGAGGCGCCGTGTTGGTGTTGATGGTGGTGGCGTCGCGCGGAGGTAGCTACGGGATTTGTGTTTATTACATGATTGTGCGTGGTTAATGGTGAATGACAATGGTGTTGCGTGGTGGTGGTGGTTGTGGTGGTGGTGACATTTTCAGATCGATCTGTGGCTGCCGCGGGACGCTGCTGTTGTGATGGTGAGGTGGTGATCCACGATTTGTTCACATTGATTAATTTTTAGGGAAAATGATGAAGATTGATTTTAGTGGCCT
>CAIGRT010001074.1:0-20219 GCA_903798405.1 Fraxinus platypoda
AAAATGAAATTTATTTTATATTAGCATGTCTTGGTTTTAATTTTTGATTTTGAGGGTATTTTAGGTAGTTTATGTTGGCAAGGGAATTTTGAAGAGGCTATTGTTTAATTTAGGGTATTTTCAGTAATTTCTCATCAATTTAAGCCCCCATTCCCAAATCAATCCCATCTTCCTTCCCTCTCAGTCTCTGGTATCACCAAATTAACAGCCGGCCAACAGTCCGGTCGTCTTCTGCCTTCCTGTTTAGGTAAATTATTATCCTTTTTATTATTTTGTTTCTGCAATTTCAATGGGTATTTCATTTGATTTTATTTTACATGGTGTATTTTAATTCTTATACATAGATTGACTTAGATATTGCTCCTTATTCATTCAATTTTTTTTTATCAATGAAGTGTATGATTTTTTTATGGTTTATAAACTGAGTTTTAAGTTTGTGAATTCTATGATGTGGAGCTGATGGAGCAATTAGATGAGGATTCTGCGAAAGAAATGAAAAACTTGACCATCATGACTGAACTTATAATTTTTTAGGATGTTAATACGAACTGAACTTGCATTACTTTTGCCAGGATGAAATTGGAGTTCTTCAAATTGAAATTAGGAAACTATTATACTGCTATTATTTATATCTACAGTTTAGAGTTCTGTGTCCATTCCAAATTCCAAAAGCAAACTTACTGCGCATGGAATGCCTTATCAAATAGTCTTAGCTACTTGGTGTAAATAATTCATGGCATATCTTCATCCAATTTTCTTATACGTTCATTAAAATTGTGCCAGATGGATGTGGTATATCATGAAAAGTGAAAACTACTGGATGGATTTGTTATCGTTTGATGGCATATCATCATCCAATAGATGTATTTGTTATATCTATTACTTGCAGGTTTTACTAATTTTTCAAAATCTGTATATTAATGATATCGATTCCCTTTTATTGTGGTATGCCTTGTAATCTTGTTTCATCTATGCCAATCACTCTAGTCTTGTTCTTCTCATGTATTAACTTTGTAGAATCCCTCCACATGTTGATGAAATGTTGCATTGCTCTTTATAACATTGGTAATGTGGCAATTATACTGCGTTTCGTAAGTATAAAAAGCCGTAGGCAACAATTGTAAAAACTTCTTTCATTTTTTATAGTATTTTGTTATTGTTGTATGTAGGTGTATATGAGCAATTTTTGTTATGAGACTCCCAATAAATAGTTCAAATCAAAATACCACATTCGTCCATAGGGACAGAGAGCCATCGATACTCTATTAGTTTATTTTTTTGGCTCTTCTTTGCCGTCTACAGGTAATTTTATCCTTCTCTCTTGCACACACACACAAATAGCCATGAACTTGTTTCTTTTCCTAGATGTCAACCCAGATGAAATTTCAGCTATTGGTTTTATGAAAACATCCAAATTTTATCTGTTAAAAATATCTGTGTCTATTTTGCCCATTGAGACAAAATTGAAAAAACAAGGACCTAGATGTCAAGAAATAAAGATTGAGAATCCGAATTCTAAATTATCCAAATGCTGTGGAACTCCTGTGCATTCGTCCCTTAGTATAAAAAAGTTGATGTCTCATGCTTGGATACCTTGCATTAACAGAGTCATGTGATTGTTTTTCCAGTTGAGAGAACAAGAAGTACACAGAGCTTCCTGGATGGGAAATGTGCATTTATTGTGTGGTATGTAGATTGTTTCTTATGTTCAGTACTTGGCCGACCATCAAATTTCTGAAGCAAAGGATTAAGCTCTGTTCGTTGTCTCTTGTTTTCCAAGCCTACTGTATCACAAAAATCAATGTCAACCCAAAAGTTTTACAATACTGTGAATAAAGTTTTCTGTACGAATTTAGTTTCAAAATCAGATCATGGAATCGCCAATTTGGTATCAAAAGCCTTGATTAGTTCTACTCCAAAATCTCTCCTAATCCCACCAGCTCTGATTTCAAATCTTAATTCCAGCATAATCAACATCGTTCTCTCAAATCCGCTTGTTCCAGCCTGGTCTTGCTTGCACTTCTTCAAATTCCTGCAAACCAATCAGTCTTTTACGCGTCAGAAACCAAATCTTCAAGCCCATATTACACTCATTTTGAGGTTATTCAAAACCAGAAAATTTGCAGAGGCCAAGAATATATTGCATGCTGTTGTTGTTGATGATGATCTCAGATGCCCAGTTTCAAAGATAGCTTCATTACTGGGTGAAAGTTGTGAAGAACCCAAAATCACTGTGAAGCTCTTTGATATGTTATTTAGAGTTTATGCTGATAATAAGAGGTTTGACGAGGGTTTGGAGGTCTTTGAACATATGTTTAATAATGAATATAAGATTGATGAGCGATCTTGCATGGTTTACTTGATTGCACTCAAGCGATGCAGTAAATCTGAGTTATTTTTTAATTTCTTTCAAAGAATGGTGGATTCAGATGTGGAAATTACAGTTTATTCAATGACTATGGTGATTGATGGTTTGTGTAAAAGAAGAGAGGTTGATAAAGCGAGAAAATTGATGGAGGACATGGTTGGTAAAGGGATCAAACCTAATGCATATACTTACAATACATTAATAGATGCATATGTAAAAAAGTTCGATTTTAGTGGAGTGGAAGATATTTTAGCTGCTATGAAGGAAGCAAGAGTGGACTTCAATGTGGCAACTTATACTCTTTTGATTGATGGGTGTTTGAGGTCTGGCAAGATTCAAGACGCTGAGAAAACGTTTGAGGAAATGATTGAGAATGGAGTAGAGGCTGATGTCCATGTCTACACTTCAATGATTAGTTGGTACTGTAAGTTGGGTAATGTGAAAAGGGCATTTTCCTTGTTCGACGAGATGGTGGAGAAAGGCCTTGATCCAAATGTTCAAACTTATGGTTCTCTTATAAATGGTGTGTGCAAAGCTGGGAAAATGGATGCAGCTGAAACTTTGCTCAATGAGATGCAAAGTAAAGGAATTGACTTGAACCGTGTAATATTTAATACAATGATGGATGGTTATTGTAAGCAAGGGATGATCCGTGAAGCTTGGAGACTTCAAGGTGTCATGGAACAGAAAGGACTTGAAGTAGATGTGTATGTTTACAACACAATTGCCACTGGGTTGTGTAGACTAAATCAGCACGAGGAAGCAAAAAGTTTGCTGTTCTCAATGGCAGATAATGGCGTGGCCCCAAACACTGTTGCTTACACTACTCTGATTGATATATATAGCAAGGAAGGGAATTTTGTTGAAGCAAAGAGGATTTTCCATGAGATGGAGAATAAGGGAGAAAAACCAAATACTGTGACATACAATAGTTTGATAGATGGATATTGCAAGAAAGGTAAGATGAAGGAAGCAAATATACTAAGAAAGGAGATGGAAGCTAAGGGATTGTTGCCAGATGTTTATACATACACCTCTCTTCTCCATGGAGAATGTATAGTCGGACGGATAGACAAGGCTCTGAAGTTGTTCAAAGAGATGCCTACAAAGGGATTAATTCCAAGTGTTGTGTCGTACACGGCATTGATTTCAGGCTTATCAAAAGAGGGAAGATCAGATGAAGCTTTCAAGTTATATGACGAGATGATTGAGGCTGGTTTGACGCCTGATGACATTGTATACTCTTCTCTTGTCGGCAGTCTTCATGGTTCTAAACCTTAGTTTAGAGTGAGTTGAGGAAAAGAATACAACCATAATCATATACTGGCACTTGTGCCTGTGGCTTTCTATCGGCCATTTTCTTCTGATGACTACATTTTTGTCTGCTTGGATCTCCGCACCAGTGATTGACAAACTTGAAAAACAAGTAAGTGCAGAGATGGCCTGTTTATTCCTTCCTATTGTTCTTTCTTTTTTATCTTGAGAAACTGTTATAATGTGACAGTTTTGGTTTCTCTAGGAGGTAATATTTGGTGCTGCCGAGCTCTGAATAGATTACTCACAAGCTGCCAAGTAATATCCATCTAATATCCATCTGAGGCTTGAAACCTAGAACAAAGTTATACCAATCTATTGGTCTACAAATATGAAGCACACAACTAAATTATAATCTGAAACTTCATATTTTTAAGGGAAAATTGCAGCAACGGTCCATAACCCTTTTAATTTTTGCAGATTTTACCCTAACATTTAGTTTGTGCCAGCGGAGGTCCCCAACCTTTCAAAAATATACAGCTGAAGTTCAAATGGATGATTTTCGTCCACTTTTTTGTTAGTTGACCAAAAAATGGAAAATTTGATCCATTTTGACTGAATTAAAGAGGGCAAAATGGTACTGTACGTTTTTCTCATATTAAATAAGTTATTTAATTAAATTTAAAATCAAAAAATAAATATAAATTTATAAACCTCCACCCTGAACCTCTTTTCTTCTTCTCCGGCAAGACACTACAATCCCACCACCACCGTCACCTTTGACCACTGTTACCACCACAATTCCCTCTCTCCACCACCCTCACTACCGCGACGGCACGCTCCACAGAAAAAACCAAGAAATGCCCACAGCAAATTACAAAAACTCACAGCAAACCATGTAACCCCCAAATTCGGATCAAGAGTTGCGGGCCAATAACTCCCATCGGACACCGCCACCCGCCATGGGCTGGTCCATACCGTTGACAGAGGTGGGCAGGTTCGATGGATCGTTATCAACTTCAATAGTCATAGTTGAATCAATGTCCATTTTTACCAAAAAAAACCCAAATTGGTGATACAGCTTGAGGAATTCTTGATGTACGTTGCTGTGTGTTGCTGCTGTTCATGTGGGGCAATGAACATCCTGGTTTTGGCCGTGTACAAGTAGTCGGTAGGGCTGTTGCCATCGCAGCAGTGCAGTTGCGATGACAGTGCCCTCGAAATCCACCCAATTTTTTTGGCTCCATCAACATGTAAATGCTAGAATCAAATTTAGACACGAAGATCGGTGAGAATTGATTAGATTCTTCCCGATTTTCAAATGCGAAGAAAAATAGATAATTTCTTTGTAAAATAGAGATCAAGAAAAATAGAGGTGGAGATTGGTGGGGGATAAGGTTGGAGAAGAAGGTGCAATGGGTGGGGAAGGTGGTGGTGGTTATGGAAGAAGAAGAAGGCGGGGGTGGGTGGTGACGACTAAGCTGCTATTTTTTCTTAATTTTGTCTTGCGTGGTGGGGGTGGGGAGAATTCATAATAGTAGCCATTATTTATTTATTTTTTTCTTTTTTTTTTTAATATTGAAATTATAAAGTTATCATTTTGCCCTAAATTTGGTCCAAATTAATTTTTTGGTCATATGGACGGAAATCATCAATTTGCACTCCAGCTGCATATTTTTGAAAGGTTAGGGACCTCCATTGTTACAAACTGAAAGTTAGGGTAAAGTCTGCAAAAATCAAAAAGGTTAGGGACCGTTGATGCAATTTTTCCTATTTTTGATGAATCTTATAATCTTCGAAAGATGCAGAATTGATAATAAAGAAAATAATTTATCCAAAAACTGAAAACGAATGTCTGGCAAATCATGTTGTATAGAAACCTTGAAGCACTAGCTTAGCCTCGTACTGTAATATTTACAAGTCTCCATGGAATTGAAGCATCCATAGTGACCAATATGGTGACAACACTTTGAACAAATTGGTGAACAAACTGCTCCCCGAATTCCAACCACAGTATATTATACTTAGCCTCTTATATATATCATGTACTTGAGTGGATAAAACATGACATAAATTTTGAGCTCAAACAAAGTGGTCCTAGGATCCTAGCTTTGGCATGATAGTTCAACTATTTGGTCCTCCAACTATATAGTAATTTTTTATTTTCTAAGAAGAAAGTCTTTCATTTAATTCATGTCATTGCGAATTTCACATGAAATAAAGTGAGGATTACAATCGACCCAAGATTGACTATCTACTTGCACGTATATTTTGTAATGACATATAAGAAGAATAATATTGTAAATGTTTAAATTTGAACTTCCTTAGTACAATATTGTAAACTAACATTGAGGAAGTGATCAAAATTTGAACTTCTTTAGCTTTCAAATCCTTGAGGAAGTGATCAAAATATCTGTGTTGATCCATCTATCCTCAATGCATCCTGCAAAATCTTCCTCGTTCTCTTGCCTCAAGCCATTCGATGTTTCTCCATTCATCAAGCTCTTGATCTTGTCTGCAACTTCCTCGTTTGTAACTGATATCCCTGATCCATCTATCCTCAATGCATCCTGCAAAATCTTCATCGTTCTCTTGCCTCAACCATTCGATGTTTCTCCATTCATCAAGCTCTTGATCTCGTGTGCAACTTCCTCAGTTGTAACTGATATCCCATCACAAAGATGAATTCGAATCTTCCAATCATCGACTGCTAATTTTCTATTTGTAGGTTGATCATATGTAACTGGATAACAAATAATTGGAAAATATGTTCTACAATATTGAATTCCTTTCCACGTACATTCAGTATGCCCGCAGGGAATATAAATTCTGCTATGAATGTAAATTATGTTCTTACCTTTTCAAATCAAGACTATAAATCTAAAAACAATTCTATATCTTTTCGTTCATATTCATATTAACAAGTAGTTGCAGGGTGGATAAAATGACAGAAAAATCGCAAGGAAAAATTAATGGGCTTTCTTAGCCCATTGGTTTTATAACTAAACAAGTACTAAATTGTTTGCTTACAGTGCCCAAACATGATTTGTTGATTCGTCCCCTGGCCCATATCTATTCTGCAATTTGGCCTTCAAATCCTCAATGAAAAGATTGAAATTTCTATGAGATGATCCATCTGTTTCTAATGCGTTCTCTAGTCTACTACTCACTTCCTTAACTGCATTTCGTAATTCTTCTGAACTTTTTCCACTCATTAAACGTTTAATCTTCTCTGCCACTTCTTCTCTAGTGATTGATGCCTCATCGGTGAGATTAATCCCAATTTTCCAATCGTTAACCACTAATTTCCGATTAGTAAATTGATCAGTGAATAACGGGAAACAAATTAATGGCACGCTACACCATATACTTTCCAGTACCGAATTCCATCCACAATGCGATAAAAATCCCCCAATCGCCGGATGTGAAATCACCTTAATTTGGCTACACCATTGCACAATTAATCCTCTTCCTTTCATGCTTTTTACGAATCCAGCGGGAAGAATTTCAGTTTCATTGGAGCTCACGATATCGGGTCGGATCACCCAAACGAAATTCACCCCACTCAGTGAAATACCATGAGCTATCTCCAAAATATCTTTTCTACTAGCAGTACGTGCATGGCTTCCAAATGAAACGTACAGAACAGACCCATTGGGCTTGGTGTTTAACCACTGGGTGCAATCCGACTCGGACCAGAGGCTTGTGGACACGGTCCGCTTGCTGAATCCAGCAGAGACAATGGGTCCAATTGCGTAGGTTGGCTGTTTGACATGTAGGGCTGAAAGTGTTTCAGATTCTAGTTCTTGGACTGTGTTACAAATAATGATGTCCGCCTTTTTCACATCCTCAAAAGCCCGGTAAATTACCCGGTGTACCACCGTGCTTATGTCAGCCGCTTGAAGGTATGACATAAGGTCGCTTGGTTCGATAGCCTTCACCCCCGGTATGTAATCTATGGTGTCCTTGCGATTATCTAACAGAAGTAGCATTTATAGTATTAACAAAGGTCACACATAAAAAAAATTAAAACACAATTGTAAGTATTAAGATGCTCATATCAAAGAGTAATGGTATATAGTATAACCGTTACAACAGTAGTTTATGTGGCACAAAATGTCATTAAATGATACACAAAATTAAATGAATAATATAATTTCACATTTAATTGAGTCTATTACATAATGTCACACTGATACTCTAGCACCAATAGAGCTAAATAACATTATTCTATCAAAAAATATCTATCTAATTTGCACTTCAATTGAAAGCGATTGGACCGTCCATTAGGTAAATTGGCCAATCACAAGTCACAACCACTCCACTCTTGGTATTCTTATGTTCATATCCTAAAAGACAAATTGTTTCAATTTTCAATGTCAAATTGCAAACCATTCCGCCCATCCTTAAGAAGTTTGAGTCGAACGATAACGGTTATGTTACAATAATTTGTAAGACAAGAATAACAACGTCAAGATGTCGAGTTAAGCTGGACACCTTCTGATCACTCATTATTTGTCCATTGCTAAGCTTAGTTGCCCTCTAAGGTTTCAAATCAGTGTTCTAAAAGCACGTCTATATGAACCCTAGACACAAAATTTAGCATTACTGTATAACCATTCTTTACGCTTTTTACGTCTATCATCTTTACGTTTTTTAGAACACGAATTTTTATACTAAGAAAAAGAAAACTAGGCTTCTTGTTGGGATTGAGATAGAGGGAATGAGGGCGTACCATTGGAAGGAAAATGGCCATTTTTCTTGAGGAGCTCCAGGTGATAATACAAGGTCAATACCAGAGCCGGTTCAGTCCAAAACGACACACTAACAAGATTATACTTTGTGGCAATGGCGGATGTCCATACATAGAAAGTATCAGCAATTATACAAGTAACAGGCGGATCCGATTTAACTAAACTCCTTACAAGTTCATCCACATGAGCCGAGAATACATGCAGCAAACCCTCCACAAACTGATCGTGATTCACCGACCGATCAAACTCCACCGGAAAACCATCGGAAACCGTCGCGTAGCGAATATCCAGACCAGATTCACGCGCTTTGGTGAAAATGTCTTCCCTACCGTTCTGCGTTTGGGCTTTGGAAATTCGAAAATGGACGGATTGGGTATTGACGAAGGTGATTGTGAAGCCTTGTGATGCCAATTTCATGGCCAAATACACGAAGGGATTGATGTGACCTTGGTAAGGGTATGGAATCATAATTGCATGTGGCCGCCGTTGAGTATCCGTCATTTTTCAATTTCCCGGTGGGTCAAGTCGAATTTGGGTGGCTTAAATACACAATAGCATTGTCGGAGAAAGGGAAAAAGGGGTTTTCTTTTGCTAACCACCGTCGCCACCAACTGGAAAGCAATTGCAATGATAAAATAAAATTGATTTAAGATTATGATAGTGGATAAGAATTTTTTAATGGAGATTTTTCCTGAGAAAAAAAAATATGTGAATCGACTTGGCAATGGTTGGTTGAGTATTTCCCTTGTTTTAATGGTGAATGGGAATTTGGCATCTCAGATTGATCCAGATTCCGGATCATCACAAATTCATTCATTTAAAGTTCATGGAAAAGCATGATGCGGATGTAGGTCTTGTCCATGTTACCATTAATTTTAAGGGTCTTACTTTTTTTTTTACTTTTTTTTTTAAAAATAAAAACTGGGCAGGTGTCGCTTACACAAATTATGATATAGGCTCGATCGATTAGGCTGGTCTTAGACAAGCGCCGCTCTAAAGTGCACACGCGTCTTCTTGATCGCTCATTGTCTTGTTCAAGAAAGTACATTTTTTGGCATTATAATGTCTCTGTGTTGTCATTTTTCATGATATGTAAATTTTTCGACTGGGGACAACTGTGTTATCAATCAGGAATAGTTGTTCTCTACTCATCTTAGACATTTATTCGAAGCATATACATATATCTAATGTCAAATAATACAAAAAAAAAAAAAAAAAGAAGTAAGAGAGTTTGGTTAATTTAGCGGCATGAGTTCAAGTTCGTCATTCTAAATTTGCGCTGTCTTCAATAAAAATACAAATTTGTCCACCACTCATTTTTATTGATTTATAAATTAAAAAATTTATAACTAAAATGTAAATTATTCAAGTGCTTTCTTTTGTCTCATGGCACCTAATCGTTTGATTCCCCCTACAAAGGGAGGCAAACTTTTTTAGTTGAGTTGATTGAAAATGGGTGAAAATGATTCAAAGTGAAGGCATTTGAAAATAGAAACCAGTAAATGAAAGACTAGAGTCCACTTGAGTGGGGTCCAAATAATTTCAGTGCACAGACTTTTAAAAAAGTATATAAATAAATACTAGAAACGAGTGAATGTCAATAATTAAGTCGTGCAAAAATATTATTTTGATGGTGAAAGGTGAAGCCAAGCAACAAGTAGAGTATGCTGCTGGTCCACATTCCAGTTAGCAATTGACAGAGAAACAAAATAATTAAAGGTAAATAATTGAGTGAAACGGAGAAGAAATCAATTGTGGTTATAAGATTGTGAGGGCGAGGGAGGCAGTCGATGTAAGAGTAAGATTTTACATAAAAACAGTATAATTGATATGAATATACCTGAACTTGATTTGTATATTCTTGATAAACTCTGATTTGAATCCGAAGTCATATATACTGATATACAAGACATCAAATGTTGATCAACCTTAAACAAGAGAATGATTTGTGTTGCCTTTAACCCCACTCCATCTCACCCACCTTCCTACCCCCCGACCTACAATTTTGATTTTATTACTTTCTTTTTAAGAGGTAGAATGCAATATTTGCCTCATTATCTTCATAAAAGGGCAACTAGTTGCAAAGTCCCTTTTAAGTACGTGTCCAGTTGTCCGACCCCATCACCGACACTTACCACTATTCCCACTATCCATATTTTCGATATCAAAATAGATAGAATAAATGTCTTTATTACTATCTCAAACTAAAAAAGTATCTTTAAAGATGAAATTCTGAATATCTTTGATGCTAAATCTACCACTATGCCTTCTCCCTCTTTCTATCGTTGTAAAGTAGCACAACATTATTAGAATTGCAAATGATCTACATCCGATGCAGTATTATCCTAACTATCATAAAAGTCCCGTCTAAACACGTTTAGATGTGGGGCATAAGGAAAACACCCGGCCTCATGCCTAAACAGGAGAAAAGACTACCAATTCTACATTGATCATCTAAAGCGCGCCTAGACAGAAAAGGCGTGCACCATTGGTTTGGAAAATATTATTTTCTTGTTTTAAAGTTCAGCCCAACAAAATGTTTAATCAATATTGAAACTTAAAAAGGAAAAAAACGTCTAACAAAAAATCCACTGCAACTTAAATCCAACCCAATAACATAGCTTTCTCCGTTTACGAATAATGTATTTATTAAATTGTATATTTATGATTTTGAGAATTATATGTTTGTTGCAAACTTGAAAAATATGTATGAAGTTGTTATAAATTTTCAGGTATGCATTATTTTATTTAATATATTGATCTATAATATTTAAAATGATATTAAAAATAGAAAAACATCTTATTATGCATAGACTTTATATAGGTAAGTCTAGACTCGTAAGTCTTGAGATTTGAGGCTTGACCTCCACTTCTTATGTGTTTTACAACCTTAATTACCCCACAAATAATGGGTAACAAAATATACGGCTTGATTTAATGTTGCATAATTTTGTTGAAATCGTGGAGTTTTATAGACACGATATAAATAAGATAGCAAACATACTAATAAAGACAATGTCAAGCCAGCTGAAATTTGGTGATACCAACCTTTCTATTGAGAAAGTGCAAGCAAAGCTTTATATCGAGTAAACATAGAGAAGGAAAAACTCCGATTCCTTACCCACTCTTCTTCGACTTTATAAGCAAATAATAGAACACAGCTGTACCCAACTCAGAAAAGAATTCCACAGCTTAACCAAAAGGGAAGGGAAAGTGCAAAACATCTTCAGAGTAATCAAACTTTATAATTTTTAAATCTTGGATGGCAAGAAAATATCGTAGACCAGTCTAAGCTACTTTTGTAAGAACAAATAGGAAATTGAGTGTTTGTCCCTTAGGATATAGTGAAAAATCTCATATAAATTGAGGAATTTTCTATTTATACATCAAAAGATGTATATAAGGGTGTACACCCCCCTCACATGGGGGGTGTTTTCTATTCGTTAAATAAGTTACTTATTTAAGTGGGTCCCACCCCCATGTGAGGAGGATGTACACTCTTATGGATACCCTAATGCACCACTAGCAAAGCTCATAAATTGAACACCAAGTTTCTACAGATGTGCTTGCACTTTCTGCACGCGCACGTGGAGATAACCTTTCTTTTACACAAGTATACACTTTCATAAAATATGGTCATATATAAATTAGTCATTGCTTTATCATTTTCCGTTTGTTTGACAAGCTAAAATTTTGCTTTCCCTCAACACCCAAACCAATCGCAATGGTACACTTTGAGCTTCAATTTCTCACTCACTTTAGCATCATTTTGTTGGGGTTTTTTTTTTAAAACTCAAATTAGGTTGGATTTTTGAGAATGTTTTTTTTTTTTTTTTTCCTTCTGTCCACGTGTTTTTATTAGAAAAATATTGTTTCTTTTATTTCACGTGATTTTTTATCTTATTTCCATCTTTATGATATTTCTAAGATTTGGCATGCACCCCTATAAATACTAGACTCTTCTAACAAGTTTTGTATTTATAAAATATAGAATAATATTGTAAGGACAATTATTGTATTCGTTTTATCCATATTAGTCAATTGAATAAAATATTTCATTCATCTGTCAATTAATTATTTGCATTTTATCTTATTATTTATTTGAGATCATATACTTCATATCATGTCATATATATTACCTCGATCCGTTTTATTTCCCAAAAAGTGGTATCAGAGCTAGTAGTTGTGATTTGTTCGAGATTTTTATTATTGATGGTAGCCATAAAGTATGAAATTCCGCTCTTGAATTGCAATACTAGATTCTTGTTGTGGTCAGTGAAGATGCGAGTTGTACTTGCACATATGGATTTAGATGATGTGTTGTTGGGACTTGACAAAATGCCCACGACAGAGGATAAACAACGAAAAGATTGGAAGGCACTTTCACAGATCAATCTTCATCTTAATAAAAATATTCTTCAGGACATTTTAAAGGAGAAAACGACGACGGCGTTGGGCTTGAAGTTGGAGCAATTATACATGACTAAAAGTCTGATAAGCAAGTTTTGTATTACTGAAATATATAATAATTGTATATACACAGTAATTGTATTTGTTTTCTCCATATTAGTCAATTAAATAAAATACTTCGTTCTTCTGCCAATTAATTCTTTGCTTTTTATCTTGTTTTTTGTTTGCGATCATATACTTCATATTGTGTCATATATATTATCTCGATCCGTTTTATTTTCCAACACATTTTGATCAAGTAAATATATGATTTTAAAATTCTTACTAAGAAGAACACGAATCTAATTTAGTCTTCCCCCCAAAAAAAAATAAAATGGAATTCCACTTAAAATCACGCCAAAACACAGTCACTTTCCAACAGCAATAGCATACCAACCAATTGAAAAATTGCTTCTACTATCTCAATTTCGTTGAGAATGTCATCATTTCACACTTATACAAATCGTCAATACCTTTGAAGCCAATCGATTACCTTCTATCTTATAACTGCAGAAATCTGCAAAAAAATATGGCGAATTCCTGTCAAAAGCCACATGCAATCGTGATTGCACTTCCACTTCAAGGTCATATTACCCCGACTGTGAATCTTGCTGTGAGCCTTGCTTCAAAGGGTTGTACCATCACTTTTGTCCATACAGAATTCACCCATCAAATGCTGTCCAAATCCCAACACTCCAGTAGTGAAGTTGATTTATTCCCTGAAGCAAGTGAATCGGGTCTTGACATACGTTACACAACAATTTTTGATGGTTTTCCTGTGGAATTCGATAGATTTCAGCACTCGGATGAGTATTGGGAGTGCATGATTAGAGATTTTCCAGCTCGTGTTGACGAATTTGTTGGAAAAATAATCCGGTCTGATCCACAGTCGGCTTATTTTCTTATTGCTGATACTTACTATACTTGGCCTGCAACAATTGCCAGGAAATATAACCTGGTGAATGTATCATTCTGGACAGAACCAGCATTAGTTTTTTCTATAGCTTATCGCTTGGACCTCCTTAGAGAAAATGGTCATTTTCCTTGTAAAGGTACGTCTTTTTTTCTTCCTCTCCCCCTCTTTTTATTGCTGCACTTTATGGAGTCTAGTCATACTTAATACTTATCCCTCAACCGACCATTTTCTGTGAGACACAGAGTGGGAAGAACATGATCACCATTAGTTCATCCTCGTTGATGTAATTTTCTTGACTTTCAGACAATGTTGAGGAAAATATAAATTACATACCCGGAGTTTCTTCAATGAATACAAGGGACTTGATGTCATTCCTTAAAGAATCTGAGATAAAAACGATTATACAGAAGATTGTGATCAAGACATTTGATGACGAAGTTCAGAAAGCAGATTTTATCCTACTAAACACTGTTCAAGAACTAGAATTTGAGGCAATATCAGCTCTACACCAAAAGCAGCCAACTTATGCAATTGGCCCCGTAAATTTTTCGACTGATTCCACCAAACCAGTCATTTCTCAGAATTTATGGCCTCAAACGGACACTAAAGCATGGCTCGACTCAAAGCCACCCAGTTCGGTTTTGTACTTGTCGTTCGGCAGCCTTGTTCAGACTAGTAAGCAGATAATTCAAGAAATAGCTCATGGACTTCTCCTTAGCAAAGTTAGTTTTATTTGGGTGGTTAGAAGGGATATTGTGAGCTTTGAAGATACTGAAGTTTTGCCAGTTGGATTCACGGACAAAATCAGAGATCAAGGGTTGGTCGTTCAATGGTGCAATCAAAATATGGTGCTTTCACATCCGTCCATTAGAGGGTTTTTGACGCATTGTGGATGGAATTCCGTGTTGGAAAGCATATGGTGTGGTGTACCTATGATTTGCTATCCATTACGAGGTGATCAACCTACTAATAGGAAATTAGTGGTTGACAATTGGAAGATTGGAATTAATCTTTGTGACAGAGAATCAGTTACGAAGGAAGAAGTTGCAGAGAAGATTGACAACTTGATGAAAGACACAGTTTTGGATGGATTAAAGAT
This sequence comes from Fraxinus platypoda, assembly GCA_903798405.1. Taxonomy (NCBI): domain Eukaryota; kingdom Viridiplantae; phylum Streptophyta; class Magnoliopsida; order Lamiales; family Oleaceae; genus Fraxinus; species Fraxinus platypoda. Next base: position 14,841 of record CAIGRT010001074.1, read on the forward strand.
GGAGATCAAGAAAGTAAGAACCATACTGCAGAATGCTATGGCAATAGATGGATCATCAGAGAAAAATATTGATCAATTCATTAAAGATTTGAAGGCAAAAATTCATGATAAAAGGCAGGATATATCAACATGCTAGTGATCAAACGGGTTTTGTTTCGTTCTTAAAGTATATACGCCGTAAACTCTGTTTTGGAGCGTATATACTGTTATTGTGGAATTTTTTTGCAAACAGATGTGATTTTGCTCATCTATTGTATTCGAGAATCGAGATTGTCGAACTTTTCATTCTGATGGTTGATGGTGTAATAACTGTTAGTATAAATCAATTTCAAGAAGAAAAAAGAAACTCTCAGTATAAATTACATAACTACCAACCCATAGGTACTTGTAAGAAGAATTAAACTTTTGAACTTAAAATGGTTCATTGCTTGTTTGTTGACGAAGAAGTCGAGAACAAGGTCAAATTCGGGCCAATAATGAGATTGGCTTCTTCGAGCCAATCCATATAAAAACAAATTGTAGATGAATTTGGCGACCAAAATAGCTCTTTTGGTCTATTTTCTGTTGCTTCCCCCAATATTATCCTCAAACTGAATATAAAAGGAATACAAATGAAAAGGGCTAAAATGTGTTTGACGACTAGCAACTGATTCACATGGCTACAGCCCAACCAATAACATCTCTGTTAAGAGAAATAGAGAGGGTAAATACAAAGACTTTTAACACTTTTTTATACAAATTAGCTAAAAAGTAACAAGTCCCCTTGATACCATAAGTGCATATTTGCCTTTTCCTACTCTAGCAATGCAAGAATGTTGCTGTATTAGTGTCTATGTCTGTGAAAGGATTCTACCATGGATCCAAGAAGATGGAATTGGAACCTATCATGATGCGTTCGATAAAATTATTAAAAGAGTAAATGTTCATGATTAAGTTGTGCAAAAATCTGATATGTATGGCTAATTCCATTTTTAGTGTAATAATTAAAATGACAATTTGAAATTATTCATGTTGGTCAATATTCTTAATTTAATTGAAAGCCTATCTCGATCTCATGTGACCCTTCTATCTCTCGATGAAAGATGCAAATATGTAAATACATTAACAAGTGCTAGAACACCCATTGAAACCATATAAAGCATATATGAATATTTATATCCTCTATCGAACATTACAATGTATTTACACATTTGCATCTTTCATCGAGAGATAGAAGGGTTACATGAGGGGAATATGTTTGATATTGTGCTTAAAATCTATTGTCTCTCTCGATAACAATAAAATTCATTAACAATTCAATTGATGATCAAACAATTGAAAAGAACAATAAAAATGATAATAAACTTTCACACATTAAAGTCAAAATGATATCAACTAAAACATGTTGGACAACAAGCAATTAATCACATGGCTATAGCCCAACTAATAACTGCTGTAATTATTTAATTATCATGTTAAGAACAAGAATCACATATTTTGAATTACTAGTTTGAAATTTATACCGGCGGAAGACATTGTTATGTATGAATATTATCAGCTAGATCTTCCTCTCCTTGCTCTTCAAAATAATCAGTCGTCAATGGGGCAAGCCAAAACGATATGGAGAGGAGAGGAGGCCTAGCCATTATATAGAAAATTATAAAGTCGGCCCATTATCAACTCTAACCATAATTAGAGTTTACATAATTCCGGCCCACATACTTAAAATTACCACATTATAAAAAATAAAGCATGTAAGGTGTAAAACGGACTAGTGATCACTAACATTTTGGGTCTAATCACAATATCATTGCAAACCATACATCTAACACGTAAAATTCGCAATTAAATGGAAGCCCTAGAATTATTCTAACATTCTCCCACTTGGGCAAACATTTGATTGTTATAGAACAGAACTTTTAACCTCCGTGTCAGACTACATATGTGGCCACACAAGTATAGCTGCAATGATAACACCTTACACAACATAATCTGGTCCAACAAGAATGTTAACATCGAACATAGATGTCGTTACATCAATCAAACGATGTAAGACCACTCCACAGCTACAAATGTCAATATCCTTATCGACATGGATCCCNATGTGATTAAAAACTGTGCTAATTCATATCGGTCCTCAAAATGCTTCTAATCAAAATGAAGTCACATGTCTCTAAATGAGACTTATCTTATGTCTTTAACTGTCATATCTTGAGATAAAATAATATCATAATAAAAGACATAAGTTAAATGCATGCTCACAATAATTTATGGATAGGGGATAATATATTTTATTATTGAAAGGGGCTGTACCCGAAGAACATATGGGTTGCCTATGTACCCCGTGAAGAGATCAAGCTCAGAACGTAGTTCTCTTACATAAATAACTCCCACTAACCAAAAAATCAAAAGTTTCCAAAATACCCATATTAACAACATGTGTCGTAAAAACTTTAGGAGCGAGTCCCTTAGTTAAAGGATCTCCAATCATCGTCTCTATATTAATATGCTCTATCGTCGTCTGCCCTTCCTTGACTTTGTCTCTTACAACCAAATATTTGATGTCAATGCATTTCAATCCACTAGAGCTTTATTATTTCTTTAAAAAAACACTGCTGCCCTGTTGTCATAATAAATAGTGATTGACCTAGAGATGGAGTCAACAACTTTAGCCTAGAAATAAAATTCCTTAACCAAAAGCTCCATAACATGCCACAAATTCATCCTGTATAGTAGAAAATGCCACCAGAGTCTGTTTAACATTTTTCCACGAGATAGCACCACCAGCCAACATGAAAATATAACATGGAGTTGATTTCAAATCTTCTTGACATCCAACAAAATCAGAATCCGAGTAGCCTACCACCTCAAGATGATTTGAACGTTGGAAAGTGAGCATGTAACTTTCAGTTTTCTCTAAGTATCTCGTAACTTTCTTAGCCGCTTTCCAATACTTTTGCCCTAGATTCGACTGAAACCTACTTAGAATACTTACTGCATAAGCTATATCCGGTCTAGTGCAAACTTGAGCATACATCAATCTCCCCACAACACTAGCATATGAAATCATTTTCATCGATTCTTTCTAGCTCATTCCTTGGACATTGAACTTTGTTAAACTTATCCCCTTTATGATAGGTACATTACCCAGTGCACATTTCTGCATATTGAACCTTTCTAGAACACGTCGTATATAAGCCTTCTGAGAAAGTCCTAACACGCCACGATTTCTATCACGATGTATTTCAATGCCTAGCACATAAGTAGCTTCTCCTAGATCTTTCATTTCAAAATTAGAAGATAACATTTTCTGTCTCATGAAGTAACCCCAAGTCACTGCTAGCAAGAAAAATGTCATCAATATACAGGACAAGATAAATAAAATTTCTTCCACTGATTTTGAGATAAATACATTGATCAACTGTATTTTTAACAAAGCCAAGAGAAGTCACAACCTCATTAAATTTCAAATATCACTGTCGTGATGCCTGCTTAAAGCCACTTAAGGATTTATTTAACTTGCATACGAAGATATCAAGATAAATAGGATAGTTGTCTTTATTNTTTTGAGATAAATACATTGATCAACTGTATTTTTAACAAAGCCAAGAGAAGTCACAACCTCATTAAATTTCAAATATCACTGTCGTGATGCCTGCTTAAAGCCACTTAAGGATTTATTTAACTTGCATACGAAGATATCAAGATAAATAGGATAGTTGTCTTTATTACTATCTCGATCTAAAAAATTTCATTAAAGATGAAATTCTAAATATCTTTGATGCTAAATCTACCACCATGCCTCCTCCCTCTTTCTATAGTTGTAATGTAGCACAACATTATTAGAAATTGCTAATGATCTACATTCGATGTAGTATTATCTTAACTGTTATAAAAGTCCCATCTAAGAATGTTTAGATGTGGGGCATGAAGAAAACACTCGGCCTCATGCCTAAACGGAACAAAAGACTATCAACTCTACATTGATCATCTAAAGCGTGCATAGACAGAAAAGGCGAGCACCTTTGGTTTGGAAAATAGTATTTTCTTGTTTTGAAGTTCAGCCCAACAAAATGTTTAATAATTATTGAAACTTAAAAAGGAAAAAAGGTCTAACAAAAAATCCACCCCAACTTAAATCTAACCCAAGAACATAGCTTTCTCCGTTTACAAATAATGTATTTATTAAATTGGTGTATTTACGATTTTGAGAATTGTGTGTTTGTTGCAAAATTGAAAAAATATGTATGAAGTTGTTATAAATTTTCAGGTATGCATTATTGTTTTAAAATATTGATCTATAATAATTAAAATGATATTAAAAATAGAAAAACATCTTATCATGCATAGACTTTATATAGGCAAGGCTAGACTCGTAAGTCTTGAAACTTGAGACTTGACCTTTACTTCTTACATCTTTTACAACCTTAATTACCCCTCAAATAATGGGTAGCAAAATATACAGCTCGATTTAATGTTGCATAATTTTGTTGAAATCTTGGAGTTCTGTAGACACGATATAAATAAGATAGCAAACATACTAATAAAGACGATGTTAAGCCAGCTGAAATTTGGTGATACCAACCTTTCTATTGAAAAAGTGCAAGCAAAGCTTTATATCGAGTAAACATAGAGAAGGAAAAACTCCGATTCCTTACCCACTCTTCTTCGACTTTATAAGCAAATAATAGAACACTGTTGTACCAAACTCAGAAAAGAATTCCACAGCTTAGCCAAAATGGAAGGGAAGTGCAAAACATCATCAGAGTAAGCAAACTTTATGATTTTTAAATCTTGTCTGGCAAGAAAATATCGTAGACCAGTCTAAGCTACTTTTTTAAGAACAAATAGGAAATTAAGCGTTTGTCCCTTAGGATATAGTGAAAAATATTGTATAAATTGAGCACCAAGTTTGTACAGATGTGCTAGTCCAGTTTATGATTTGCACTCTCTGCACGCACACGCACACGTGGAGATAACCTTTATTTTACACGAGTATACACTTTCATAAAATATGGTCATATATAAATTAGTCATTGCTTTATCATTTTCCGTTTGCTTGACAAGCTAAATTTTTGCTTTCCCTCAACACCTAATCCATTTACAATGGTACACTTTGAACTTCAATTTCTCACTCACTTGAGTATCATTTTGTTGGGTTTTTTTTTACTCAAATTAGGTTGGATTTTTGAGAATGTTTTTTTTTTCCTTCTTTCCATGTGTTTTTATTGGGTTAATACCCTAGGAGGTCATCGAACTTTGCCAAAAGTTCCTAGGAGGTCACCGAACTTCAAAAATACCCTAAATAGTCACCGAACTTTGTAAAAATACCCTAAATAGTCACTGAACTTCGAAACTACCCTAAATAGTCACTGAACTTTGACAAAATACCCTAGGAGG
>CAIGRT010001090.1:0-11093 GCA_903798405.1 Fraxinus platypoda
TTTTGCTAAATAAGATTTAATTAGTAATGTCTTCAACAATAATAAAAAATCATTCAACATTATTACATAGACAACTATACTAAGGCACGTACCTTGCACGTGCGCTCACTAGTATTAGTTTAAAAAGTTCAATTTTTAGTTAGAAAGCCTAAAAATAAAAAATATAATTTGTAAATAACTAAAATATCCTTGTATACAAAAAAATATTATTACCTTAATTCCTCTTTCATATTTCTATTTAGCCATAAATCAAGAAAACGAAGTAGCTATATAACGTTCTTGAAATATCAATTACTCTAGACAAACAGAACAAAGTAACTACAGAACTGTATCAAAACATCAATTAAATTAGAAAAAATTAATTTAAGGCTCGAAATCCAATGTCAACAACTCTGGAGCCAATTTCTTCAGCCATATCGGTACATAATCCAAGTGAATTTCATTTACATCCATATTCGCTTACGGAAATTCTATATACTTCAGAGTGAATATCTCGTACTCGAATCTACAAAATAGTCATAAAGTTATATTAATTCTCACCGCTAAAATAATATAGTACTAACAAACCTGAAAGTAGTCAACCTTACCCATTTATTTGTTGAGGAATACCTTTCACCTTCACAAATTTGAACTTCTCCGTGCTATATTTTTCATCACTTGTGACGTGCAATTTTATCAACAAAGGAATAACATGTAGGGGTAAGATGTGAGCTTTCAAAGTTGCCATACGAATGTAACCCTTTAGACTATCGAACATAAAAATTGTTCATTCCTCCAAATCGATTTGAAGTGCAAATTAATGGTTATCGGTACAATAATGAAGATACGAATATTTGCGATCCTTCAAAGGTTTATCGAGCTCAGGAGTAGTCCATCCCACATAATTGAGCAAACTTTTACTAAAATTGAACTCTTCTTCTGTTGCAACTCGTTATGTGCATTCAATACAAATTGGTAGAACGTATCCACGATGAAATAATCTTGCTGAAATGAAGTTGAAAATTTTAAAGCCCTATGTCATATTTGGTGTAAAGTCTCGTTCACAATCTGTACAAATAAATGAATTAATACAAATTGAATTCATTTGTAACATTATTAAAGCTTGATTACTTATATTACTAATAAGCCAACTATCCTCATTCAAAAGGTTCGTCAAATTGTAATGATATAATTTGACTGCGCATACAACACAATAAACACAACATTATGTAATAATATCATTACTTTCACATGTACTTGCAACTATATATATTAATTTACCCACATAAGACGCAGTTTACATCAATTTATTAAGAACCTCAACCTTCATGAGATCCACTTTCGATAAGAATCGTATATGTCAATGTCCGACAATTTCAAATATTAAATCTATAGAGTAATTAAACTACAAATAGCCTTAAGATTTCCAATGAATTCATTCTTCCCCTTAATAGAACCAAATCACAGTATAAAACATACAAAACCACATAATTAAGAAAATAAAAAAAGAAATGAAACTCACCAAGAAATCATTACAAAACTTACTAAAACGAATCTATTAAACACTAATGTTTGGTCCAGATTAAAATCTGATTTTAATCTAAGTCAAAGTCAAACAATCAATATTAATCACATCTTTTATAGGTCCACAATTTTTCAACCACACATTTCAAAAACTTCTATCAAAATCTACGAAAAATCTAATTTTAATCCCTACCAAACACCCTCGTAATGAACCAAAATTCCAAAACCACCAAACCCTGAATTTCCAATGCAAATATTTAAAAAGATATTTGAATAAGAGCTAAAGAAATGATCTTCATAGCAAAAAATGTAATCTTGAATCGAATTTCATAGAATCCAAATCAAGAAACGTGAGTAAAATCCTAAATGAAGAAGAAGAATATGCACAGAACACGGTCTGAATACTAGAGAGAAAACACCTTGCTGGTTGGCAAATTTACATCGTTTTTTTTCTAAATGGGAGCTCATCATTGGTTTGGAAATAAAGAAGACACATTTCGAACATCAATCCTTCACAGACAAAATTGTTCCCTTTAAAACTTTACCCGATCGTCGGCCTCAGAAGAAGAAGGAGAAGAGCTGAGTTTTGACTTGAAGGAGAAGTGTTTGGAAATTTGAAAGAGAAGAAGATTTGATTTTGTAATTGTCAATTTGGGAAAGAATGGTTTCTAATGTGAATTAGAGTCAGATCCTTCTTTAATTTAGTTTTATAAGAGGGTAAAGTGGTCTTTTGAGGCTTTTAAATAACTAAAATTTCTTTTATTTCGAAGATTTTGGTTAAAGGCTTTTCAACTAATTCCCCATTTACTTTCTTTGTTCCTATACGGTTACAGCCAAGAATTAATCTTCTATACTACATTTTCAATCTCACATTACCAATATACTGTAATAAAACCCCTTTAAATGATAGTGAAATTGTTTCTTTAACTCGGTTACGATCACAAATTGAAATTTTACTGTTTCTTGGATGAATATGGAATTATACAGGGTTTCTTTTTCATTCTTGAATTGGGTTTTCAATGAAGAGGCAGGGTGAGAATTGTGAGGGGACAAGTGAAAATTCAGGGTTGAAAAGAAGCAGGTTGTTTAACGAGGGAGATAGAGGAAAAGGTACGCAAATAGAGGTTAGAGCACAGAATAAGAGGCAAGGTGCTCGACCCCTCATTCCTCCGCTCGTGGATCTTTCCTTACGAGCACTAGCAGAGAATGCCGAGGGGATAGTTTCACTGGAACAGATTCCAGATTGGCTTAAAAAAAGACTAACTATTTTGTTGTGCAATATGCGTAAAATGGATGTCCATATGCTGAACCTCCTGGTAAACCATGTCCAACTGTGATACGAGTGAAGAACTGTTCGTGGCTCACTGAAACACAATTTCGGCAAACGTTTGGAAATTTTGACTCAAGAAGTCTGAGGGTAACTCATTCCGCCTTCCCTTCCATATTTATACGTGCTAGTGTAGACCCCATTGAAGTTGCATTTAAACTTGTTCATTTCTTCTTTGTTCAGGCATAATCAATATTCTTCTCATCTTGTATTTTATTCGTGTATATATAATATTTTCTAGAATCTTGTTCGGTATTTTTTATGTTTGTTTTATGTGGTTATAGATGGATATTAAGGCCGTTTCACTTCCACCAAATTTAGAATTTCAGATTCCGGGAAAATATCCATCTTCAAATTGGTAAATGTATTAAATGTTCCACATAGCACTAGGAAATGAAAAGAAATCACTTTCTTCCAACAATTTGTTTAATTGATATGAATGCAAGAATTCAGTATTGTGTAATTCTAGCACTACAAATTATTTGATCCTACATTGATGTGCCGCCGAGGTATTTGCCCTAAATTGGACACAGTGGACTAAAAAATATCAAAGTGGGAGAGCAAAATGTTCACTGAGATTCCATATGTCACTATCAGAATTTGCCCTTCTTTGTGTCTCATGCAAGGTCATATTGGGGTGAGCAACAGAGCAAGTGAGTGGAGGAGGGTTGGGTTGGGTGAGAGGATTAGGATGTTCAATAGTAACTGAGATATTGCCAAGTGACTAGACTTTCATTTAGACACTTTCCTAGTGACAGTTGCTCTATATGGTTATCCAAGGAATAAAATTATCTGCCTACCGTATTTCTCAGAGTACTCTTCAATCTTTTTCTTCTGATTGTTCAAATGGACCTATTTCGTTAATGCAAGTGATCCAAGGAAACTCACTACCATATTTTGATACCTAAGGCAATTTAGGGTGACATCAATTTTTCCTGCTTTCTGTACGTCACAAGCTTGTTCAGAACTTATTCATAAATGAATTTGAAAAGAAAATAAATATTATTATCTTAATTCTATCACCAAAAACCAGAACAAATCTCAAGTTAGATAGAAAAAATAAAATGTTCGAGTGGTCATCAACCATGAAGATAGTTCAGTGAGAGAAAAATAGACGGAATTAAAAGGGAAGAGCATAAGATGGATCTCAAGGAATTGTCTAGCAGTAGGGTTGTACAGGATGAATTCTGGGTTTTCGGAAAATTTGGAGCTTGTTTGGGAGGGATTAAAATCAGATTAAAATTGAAAATATAGCTGTTGGAGTTGACTTTTATTAGACGAGTGAGACCCAATAACGGCTATATTTTCAATTTTAATTGGATTTTAATCCTTCCCAAACAAGCTCTTAATTAGATTTTTATAACTCTTATTTGATGAAAATTAATTTAGTCTTTATTTCAATCAATCTCGTTTCACAGTTGAGGGTGGAATTCAAAAAAAGCTAATTAATAAATTTAGAGCTTGTTTGGGAGGGATTAAAATCAGATTAAAATTGAAAATATAGCTGTTGGAGTTGACTTTTATTAGACGAGTGAGACTCAATAACGGCTATATTTTCAATTTTAATTGGATTTTAATTCTTCCCAAACAAGCTTTTGGTACCCCTGAGTGAGGGCTATACCTTGTACTATTGTTACTGACCATTGCTATTTTCTTTGTTGAATCGACTCTTAGATTGATCAGATTGCATCCGAAATTTTCTGTAGTTTGGGGGACCTCGGATGAAGTGAAAATGCAAAAGATAGCAAATATATTTAAGAAACACATGAGCATTGCACCATGAACTCTGATCAAAAGCACTGTAAATTGGTAGATGTTCACATATTGATACATACTTTGCTTGTTTAGATCAGTGTGTATTATAGTTTTATTATCATTTGCTTACATTGTTCTGTATTGAGTGTTAAGCTGTCAAAGATCAAGATGTATGTATTGGAAATGAAGATGCTAAGATGGATGTGCACTCATGTTGAATTAGATAAGACAAAATATAATAATATATTTTAATTAGTTGAGGTGGCGCCGATTGAGAATATATTAAGAAAAGGATCACTAAGCTAAGCTTGGAACAAAGAGATTGGGTTGTTTACTTCTCTTTACATAGGGTTAAAGATAAAGGCCTGGCTGGTCGTGAATGATCAATTAGTAGACAATGAGCAAGCAATAGGCACCTACTCCTATCAAAATGAAAAGCAGCAAGCTGAATTTAAAGAAGCTTTTTTTATGAACCTTTTTGAAATATAAAGTAAGAGAAGCTCAGTAGGTGTTTAGGTCTAAAGTAGTAGCTGTTCATAAGAGTGAAGTGATTTTGGTATTGCAAGTTAGAAGAGGGAATTAATCGGGCATGTTGTAGTTGCTAAAGATCTAGTTTCTTGAGATCTCCCAATAGATCTAACAATGAACACAATTGAATGGCAAAACAGGATTCATGTAGCCGGCTCCAAATTCCAGGGGTTGTTTGGCAAAGATTTTGATAAAAGTTGATAAAATGTTGAAAAATTGATATGGATCCCATGAAATGTTTGATTTAAATTCCTTGTTGACTTTGACCTCAACTTTTTAAGCTATTCCAAACGAGCACTTACTTGGTTATAAGACTAAATTTGATAAAAGTTGATGGAATATGTGATTGAAAAGTTGTGTTCTATAAAATGTGTGGTTAAAATTAATTGTTGACTTTGACTTGAATTTTAATAAAATTTTCTAGCTGAACAAAATAGGGTCTTAGTTTGTTGTTGTAGTTGTATTGTTCTTGGGTTGTGTGGTGGAAGGGAGGTTTATTTGTGTATTATTTATTCTTATCATGTACTTCGATGGTATTATTTTTGGTGTAGCTAATTTGTATGGATTTTATACTCAAGTACTTCAACTTGATCTATCTGGGCAATGTATGCTTGATCTTGTACTTATTGATACATTAGCTCGATCTTTAAATAGCTTGCCGAATTTAGCTATTGTTTCCTTGAAGGGTGCCAGTAGTTTATCAGACAGTGGGCTTAAAGCACTTGTAATGTCAGCACCCGCATTGCTGTCTATAAATTTGGGCTACTGCACTCTTCTTACTTGTGCTGCAATCAGATTTATATCCTATTCTTTGGGTTCAAAATTGAGAGAACTCTACATAGATGGTTGCCAAAATATAGATGCAATGCTTATTCTACCTGCTTTGATGAAGTTTGAACATTTGGAAGTATTGTCTGTTGCTGGAATTTCTACTGTAAGCGATCAATTTATTAGTGAGGTGATTCGTGTATGTGGTCGAGGAATAAAAGAACTTGATTTAGCTAATTGCCCGTAAGTCTATTAGGTTTGCTCTGTTCTTGATATATTGAGCATGTCTGACAAAACCTTAAAAAAAAGTACGAGCAATTTAAAGTAACTTTTAAGCTTAGCCAAACATGTGTCTAGGCTTAAAAGTATATACTTTTCACCCAAACATGTTTGCCGGAATAAAAAAATGTAAAAGGTACTTTCAGTTCCAAGAAGTTTTTACTCGCTTTTAGTCTTTTACACTTACAGTTTTAGTTTTGTGTTCTAACCTTTATCTGCCTTTCCTTGCTACAGGGAACTGACCGATCGCTCTCTTAAAATCATTGGGAGCACTTGTGCTGATTTACGTTCGCTGAATATTTCAAACCTGCATAACTTGACAGATTTGGGAATTGAATATCTTACCAATTGTTGTAGGTCAATCCAAAAGCTCAACCTTTGCAACAATGGATTCAGGTTTCTTTAATTCTCATTTTATAAAAACTCGTGCAGTTTTAACTAGTGCTAGGTTCTTTCATGATTACTAGTCGATAATAGAATTGCAGTATGAAGTATTAAACTTGGTCTTTTTTTCCTATGAGTAATCTGATTCAGTTATTCTTTTGCAGTGATGAAGCTATTGCGGCATTCCTCAAAACTTCTGGAGGGTCTTTGATGGAACTTGTATTGAAAAATGTGAGAAAGGTATGAAAGTTTGTGGTTTCAATTTCGATTCAGATGTATCAAAGATCAGTCATCAGTCGTTTGCATCATGTTACTTTTTCCTATTTTTTTGTGATATAGGCTCTTAATTCCGTATATTATGCCACCTGCAAATTTATGCTTATTTCTCCACCTACTGCTTGTGATTTAACAGGTCGGCCCGAATGTTGCCTTTTCACTCGCCGAATATTCAAGAAAGTTGTTGAGTTTGGATATATCATGGCGTCGCAGAATAACTAACGAGGAACTAAAATCCATTGTTGGTTTTTGCTCTTTATTGAAGGTGCTCAAAATCTATGGTTGTTCGTAGGTATGTATTTCAAAAAGCTAAAATTTATTGCTTCCAAAATCAGGAAGCCAGGATAATAAATACTTAGATTTCTTTCTCCTATAAATATTCTCGATCCTACCTTCTACAGGTTTATGTCATTATGTGTCTCATTCACTCATTGTTTCGCAGGGCATCAAGGTTGATTTTATTGTATTTTTTCTGTTTATTTCTGGTTCTGCAGATATCAGATGAAATTTTGAATGGAGATTCCAATCCTTTTGTGCGTATACTTGGATTAGAGTTGGATCCGCTATTTGAGCCTTTAAGCCTGAATGAACCCAAGGCAGTATTCCTGCGTTATTCGCCTCTGCCAGTTTCCCACGAGTATTGAAATGAAGAAATAACAATGTATTAGATCTTAGATGCATCATGTACCCATAAACTGTATCGTTCATGGTTGTACTTGGACATAGAAATATTGATAAATCATACATAGAGCTACCCTATTGTTGCAAAATGAATTTACACTCGAAAGTAGACATATCAAGCATGTGTTTTAAGTATCATAGAGGCAATGAGAGAAAAACGAGTTAATTTTCACCAGCAGTGGATCTTTTTGACTTGTTCCAACCAAGCCTTCTCATCCATTTCTCCTGTGATGTCGTAAGGTGAGATGCTGTCGCATGAGGTGAAACGTTCTGATGAAGTCCTGAAGATGGAAGTTCGGCTGGGAGTGCAGAAGCTGTGCTGGTAAAGGCATTTAAAACAAGAAACGCCAATATAGGTGAAAGGTCAAGTGTCCCTCCTAGTGGTGGAATGATGCCCCGGAATATGTTCAAGTATGGATCACATAATGTGCTGAAACAAGTACCACAGCCATGTTAATTGCATTCTTTTCTTCAGATATTGACAACACATTGGAGACTATACCTGAGGGGGCTGACGACTGCTGGAGGAGCATTTGGAAACCAAGTTAAAACCAGCCTCGCAACCAACAATGTGTTATAAATGTTCAAGAAATTCAAAATCCCATTCGTAACCACTATTCCTGCCACTGAATCTCCCGGCAAAATGGCAGCAAAATTATGATGGGACAAAACATTCAAATTCTGGTAGTTTCTCCTTGGAATCTGAAACAAGTGTCAACTTCTAGTTATTACGGCTCTGTATCAAAAATCAACCACTAGACTCAAGCCATAGGAGTGATAGAGAAATGTAACAGTTTACAATCTTTAAAGTTTAAACTACATGTTGTCTATTTCACAATACCTTTTTGCCCCTGTGAACCGATTCCTTTCTAATAGATTGCTGAAACGCAACCTTATGCCATTCAAGGATTAGAATTGATTTCCTATTCTCAGTGGGCAAATTTCACTGTTGACGAGGCAAGATAACCTTAGTTATGAGGGATGGTCTTCGAACAATAGGTGGAAAAGGATTGCATAACATTTATATCTTGTCCAAAACAATCGTTATCATGTTAAAGAGATGACTAGTTTCTCCGTTTTCAAGGTGGACAAGGGATGTTATCTACATGGAAATGAAGAAAAAATTGTGGCTCTCGGATCAGATAATCAGTAATCACATCAAGTGGAAGGGGCCGAGCCTTCGAGACTCCACTTTTTTTTTTTGTTAACATAGGAACCTGTAGTCGCTACCTGCCAGCGGAGCCCCGACTACTGTGAGTGCGCACTAGGTAAACCCCGCTCCATGTGCAGTAGCCTGCAAACCATACGAGAGAGGTAAACCGCACTAGGCAAGTCTAGTGCGACGGGCTCGATCGAGGAAGTGTTGGCGGGGGATTCGAACTCGTGACCTTTGGTCTCCGCGTTCACCTACTCCACCAACTCGGTCACCCCCGAAGGGGCATTCAAGACTCGACTTTGGTTGAGCTAAGAAAGTCGCCAAGCATTGTCTGGTTGGCCTTGGCTATTTTGTTTCAACTTGGCCGTTTAGGCCTAGCCTATTTCCATACATATATGGGGCTGATATCTACCAACTATCCAGAACTACATAATGTTCTCATGCCAAAGGGAACATTTTCCTCCACCCATGACAATTTGACTAGAAGTACATAATAAATCTACAAGCAAGAAAACTTTAGATTTCAAATGTGTTCTACTCTTAAATATAGATCTACAATCTATGAATTTAAGTAGTTTTGAATCAATGTTTCAGGTAGAAAACTTAATTAGTAAATTAATATTCGATTATATTAACTTGAAGATGCCTAATCTCAACGCCATTGCGGGACTAAATGTGAATAGAAACATACCCATTTTACATGTTCAGAAAGACATAAAATTACCTGGCAGCAACTTTGAAGACGATAAGAAAATGAAAGAAATTTATCAACAAAAGCATTCTGGGAAGCAAAAGCGTGTAGCGATTTAAAAATTTTATCAATGGAGCTATGGAATTCACGAACAACACGTGAAGTCGCTGTTGTGAATAACTGGAAGTTGGGTTTTGAAATTGATTCTTGTCTGAAAAATGGAGCGCTGTGGATGAAAGTGAAAGGAGGAGAAAGAGGCAGTATCAGAAAATTTGAAGGTGAATTTTTGGCGGTGCATTTTTGGTCCTCCTCTGATGGGTGCTTGGAAGAAGAAGAAGAAGATTTCATTATCTTTTTCAAGTGAAGTGATTGATAGCTTTCTGGAATAGATGGAGTCATGGAGAATTGTATGCTTTGGATAAGGAAAATTTTCGTCTTTGGTCACCACACTATTGTTATAGTAGTAAGTTAGTACTTAACTTTGAAAAATAAGCAAGTAGATCTTAACATTTAATTATAGTTACCCAATCAGTATCCAATGTGGAGACCATTCAAATATTCGTTAAATTTCCGTATGCAAGCATTTCACACTTCAAATGTTTGAATATGAATACAAGTTGAGAAAGAAAACTTAGATTAATGAAGTTGAACTTGATGAAAACGATCTCTTGGAGTAGATTCTACATCCAACAAATCCGCCATTTGGATAGTTTTATATATTACGTCAAAAGTAAATATTAGCCCCAGTTTGACGACCATTATCCAATTTTTTTTTTACACACTCATTTTTAACCACACAATCATACAATAAAATATTCTGCACGTAAATTCAAAAATTTTCCTTACATTTTAATCACACATTTTTCAAAAAATTACTATTCAAAACTTTGTTTTTGGATTTTAAAGGCTATCAAACAGGGCTTTAATTACCCTACTGAGAATAAGAAATTCTAATTCTAACCAACAATAGCAATTCTATCGCAGAAAGAAAATAAACACGCAATAACACGTCAGATTTATAGAGGTTCAAGTAAATGTGAAATTATGCTATATCATCTTTCGTCGTTGCAGGAGTTCCTCGTATTGTCTCTTCACAATGACAATAATTATGCTCCGCAACTTAATAATCTTCTTATTTATTTTCTCAAATGTAAGATGCATATCCAAACTCCAAATCGCAAAGAATGAACCCGAAGCCCTAACAATCTATTGCTCTAGTCACAAGGCTCTCGTTTGATAGTCATTAGTTTTTATTTATTTTTTTAAAAAAGTTTTAAATAGTGATTTTTTAAAGAGTGTGTGGTTAAAAAATATGATTTTTTTTAAATTTACGTGTAAAATATTTTATTGTGTAAATGTATGGTTGAAAATGAAAATTAAAATTAAAAAAATTATTTTAAAGGAAGACAAACGAGGTTAAGTGATTTGTCTAGAAATAAACGCTATGATTTTCTTCTCAAATGGGTCTATCCTCATTCCTCGCCAAGAAAAAGCACACGCAAGCCGCGCTTTTAATCTAAACGGCTGAGATTGCTTCTTCATATCATATAAAAAGCGTGGTTTTATAAAATAGTAGACTTGCATGCAAGTGCAACTCTAGTATTTGCATCACACACGTGCCTAATGTGTTGAGGAGTGTGAATCTCACATTTCCGTTTGGAAAAGTAAGGAAAATATAATAAATAGAAAACCCCAAAAAAAATAAAAATAAAAAACAAAAAAAAATAAAAAATATATATATCTCT
>CAIGRT010001095.1:0-11734 GCA_903798405.1 Fraxinus platypoda
ACATTATATCATTAATTATTTATAGGGTGTCTGTTTCTGCTTTTCAGCAGAAATCAAGCCGTTGGCAACACAATTCATGCCGTTGGGAGCCGCAATTTTGGTCCAATTCTCTCACTGTAGGGCTGTAGGTTTGAAAAAAAACGATAACATAATCAATTTTCTTTCCTCCTTATAGCGCGCTCAGACACACTCTAAAGGTCATTTTGTTTATATAGAATATAGATTTCAAATCAACGTCACAAAAGTGTCATTTGTCCTAAAATGAGTGAGAAATACTAATGTCTAAAAGTAAAAATCAGATAGTCGTCCTATGTAACTACCCGTATTGGTGTCACGAGAAGTGTCGTTAAGTGAACGTTTGTCATACCACGAATATATATAGAGTAAAAGAAAGCCAACTAATAAAGTGTGCAAGTTAAGGTTCCGTATTTGAACCAATAAAAAATACGAATTAATTGTAGCTGTACCAACTGGCCGGTCCAAATAAGTGGGTAGGTCGTTGTACTGTGTCTCATGTGTAGACTAGTTCCCGCTCAAATAAGAAACCATTATAATATTTTTACAAATTCCACACAAATTTTGACCCGAATTCTCTTACCTATAAATACAGGTAGCTGAATCCAAAGATTCATCTACACATTACCTGAAATTCTTGAATCCTCTCTTGGGTCTTCTTTAAACAGTAAATATCTCAAATTTCTTTCAATTTTGTTGGGCTATTTTTTATATAATGATTGGATTAAGATTATTAACAGATCTGAAATTATTTCAATTTCAAAGTTCTTGATTGATTTTGATCTGGGTACAGGTTGAAAAGAAATGGCGAGGAAGAAGATCAGAGAGTATGATTCCAAGAGGTTGCTGAAAGAGCATTTCAAAAGGCTTTCTGGGTCTGAATTGGAAATCAAATCTGCCCAAGTAATTTCAATTTCTCATAATTTAGTTCGTAGTATTAAGATTTGGGATTCCATGTTAAATTGACTCTTCGTTTGAATTTTAGTCACATCGAAATGCTGGTTTGAGATTGGGGACTTCGTTATTTTCTTCAAACAATTAACTTATTTTTGTGATTATGAGTTATTTTTACAAGATCTAGAATTTGTTGGTTGAGTGAAAGTTTGATGTTGGTAGAGAAGAAAGGAACAGATGAAAATTTGGTTGAGGAATAAAGAAATAACAAAAAGCTGGTTTGAGTTTCCTTGGACCCTGTTATTCTCTTAAATAATTAGCTTTTTTTTTTTTACCATGGGTTATTTTTACAAGATTATCTTTGTTGGTTATGTGAAAGTTTGATGTTGGTAGAGAAGAAAGGAACAGATAGAGAATTGTTTACTGAATCAATAAAGAATAAAAGCCTTGTGGTTGGTTACCTGAATCTTAATTTCACCTTATTGGCTAAAATTTAGATAGGAGTTTGTCATCTACTCGTATGCTTGTGCTGTACTCCAGCAGATCGAAATCTGTGTTTTTAATTATTATTATTATCATCGTCGTCGTCATCGTCGTCATCATCATCATCGTTTGCTGGATTTGATTCCCTTCTTTAACATTTTGTTTTTGTTCTGACTAAAATGATTTCGTTGGGATTAGGTAGGCAAAGAATTAGTACAATTGAACATTCTTAAATCTCATCATCTTAGGCTTTACGGATCTTTCGTAAGAATTACTTTGCACATATATGAAATCTTTACTTGCAGATTTCTCATAGTATTAAACACAACTAGACAACATAGTGAACGAGATTTTAGCTGTTGTAAATGATTTGTTTGCATTTGGTAAATAGATATTAATTTAAGTTCAATAATGTATATTTCTCCTCATCGTGGTTTAGGTTACCGAGTCGACTGATTTCAATGAACTAGTAGATAAAGAACCATGGCTCTCATCAACAAAACTAGTTGTCAAACCCGATATGTTATTCGGCAAACGTGGGAAAAGTGGTCTTGTTGCCTTAAACCTCGATTTGGCTCAAGTTGCCGCTTTTGTGAAAGAGCGACTAGGCAAGGAGGTACTGCTACATATTTTGTCATATAAATACATGCATTAGAATATATATGAAATATAATTTGGACCATGGTTCGACGTGTTCTTTAAGCTGCGTGTTTATTTCTGAGTTAACAGGTAGAGATGGGAGGCTGCAGAGGTCCCATTACAACATTCATTGTCGAACCATTTGTTCCCCATAATGAAGAATTCTACCTCAATATTGTCTCTGAGAGACTCGGTTGTAGCATCAGCTTTTCAGAATGTGGAGGAATTGAAATTGAAGAGAACTGGGACAAGGTACTCAAAACCCTGCTATATAACTAATCCAGCAAAAGGATCTTCTTATTTTCTCGAATTTATTTCGTATGTCCCTCTTAAATCTTAATAACAATTTTCTTTCTGTACCTATGTCCCTCTTAAATCTTACTAACAGATGATATTTTTTTTTTTCTATACAGGTTAAGACTATCTTTTTGCCAACTGGTGTATCTTTTACATCAGAGCTATGTGCTCCTCTTGTGGCAACCCTTCCCATGGAGGTACATCTATTAATAATTAACGTAGTGTCCATTTCTCATGCTCATCGTTTAGAGCATGTTTGGCTAAACTTAAATTATTCATGTATAAGTAAATTTATTTAATTAAATAAGTGAGTTTTAAATAAATAATTTTCAAAAATTGCAACCTTTCTTACTATAAAAGTAGGAAAAAGGTCAAAGTAGGAAAAGGGTCAGTTATTTAAACATTTTTGGAGACAAAATGTTGCTCAAAAGTAAATTCATTTTTTCTTAAACGTAGCCAAACATCATCTATAAAGACTGCAGAGAAGCATTGACTTCCGCAGCAAAACTAAGTATCAAATTCAGTGCCATATAGAGTACAATATTCTTTACATTTCAGTGCTGATGTTTAAACTTTAAAGTTCCATATTGATATTCTTCTCTATGATACAGGTCAAAGGTGTGATTGAGGAGTTCATCAAAGTAATCTATGCTTTATTTTTAGGTAAGCTTGAGAGTTTCACCATAAATTTTCACTCGTAGAAATATCTGAGGTTTCAATAGTTCTTGGATTTTGGCAACGACCTTGATATCGATTTTTTATGTCTTAGATTTGGACTTCACTTTCCTTGAGATGAATCCTTTCACCTTGGTTGAGGGAAAGCCTTATCCTTTGGATATGAGAGGCGAGCTTGATGATACTGCTACATTTAAGAACTTCAAAAAGTAATTTGATCCCCTTTTTGTTGATTGTTGCTCGTTTAGTGCATGTTTGTTATACCATACAATTTCTTATGTGACCTTGATATTGCAGATGGGGAAGTATCGAATTTCCAATGCCGTTTGGAAGAGTTATGAGTTCCACTGAAAGCTTTATTCATGGGCTGGATGAGAAGGTATGTATCGATACAATTGACCTATGTAAGAAAGCCGTTTCAAATTAAAAAAAACTTGTCCGATTTGTCAAAAATATATGACTCTTTTTTCTTACTCTTAAGAAAGTTACTTATCAAAAAGTAACTCTCACCTTAGTGTCAATACAAGTAACTTATTTTGAAATCTGTCCAAGCAATGACTGGCAAATATGAATTTCAGAACACCCCGAACTTTATACACTTTTCTTCTACTTTAATATTCATAGTAACATCTAACATTTTTCCTCTTAAAAGTTTCACAAAATCACAAGCCCTCTGTTTAAAATCCACATCAAATCATATTGAGTTTTATTTTACCATTGCTTGCAGACGAGTGCATCTCTGAAATTCACAGTCTTGAACCCTAAAGGACGAATTTGGACTATGGTTGCTGGAGGAGGTGCAAGCGTCATCTACGCAGATACTGTATGTTACATATCTTTGGCATTTTCATGCTCTGACATGTTTGGTAACATGGATTAGATAATACTAGACAATATTAAATAACAAAAATAAGTAAAATATTGTCCATCAAACATGCACTTAGATGTCGTAATCTTCCTTATTCCTCCCCATTGTTGACATTAGCTTAACATGGGTTTTCTTCCATGGCCAGGTTGGAGATCTTGGCTATGCTTCTGAGCTCGGGAACTATGCTGAATATAGTGGTGCTCCCAATGAAGAGGAGGTCTTGCAATATGCCCGAGTTGTGATCGATGTAAGGATCGTATTATTGCATTATGAGACGCCTTAAATTCATTTCTTATTTTATAGATCTTATTTGGAAAACAAAAGTCGTAGGAATATACAAATTTTCTTCTACATAAGCTTCCTTAAGACTATATCTTCGATGAAATCCAATGTAGACTCATGAATTATTTTACAGTGTGCAACTGCAGATCCCGACGGCAGAAAGAGAGCCCTCGTAATAGGTGGAGGAATTGCCAACTTCACTGATGTTGCTGCTACATTCAATGGAATTATCCGAGCTTTAAAGGAGAAGGTATGGAACCTTCATGTCTATGTATTTGTATTCCTTACAAACAAGCCATTAAAGCTCGTCATTAAATATCAGTTCTTCTTCATAAGCTGAGAACTCCTATTCGACTTCTCTCATAACAGGAGTCGAAGCTTAAGGCTGCCAGAATGAATTTATACGTCCGAAGAGGTGGACCAAATTACCAAAAGGGACTTGCCAAAATGAGGACTCTTGGTGAAGAAATCGGCATTCCCATCGAGGTATCCACTTATATATCTTTCATACATGTTCGAACCTTAAAAAACTTGCTCGACTTATACGAGGAAAATAAACATCATTGTCTACTTTTGTTCTGTTTAAGGTATATGGACCTGAGGAAACCATGACTGGCATATGCAAACAGGCGATTGAGTGCATCACTGCAGCTGCATGAAGTTACCAATGCTGATTATCAACTTTTTTATTTTAAATTTATTTTGAGTTGATTTATTTAGAATAATGGTGCATCCATTTTTAGTATATGTGCAAGGAATTTGAATTGTATTGACTTATATATAAATGGACCACGAGTAATGGCCCCTAGGCCTACAGTTTCAATCTCAGTATTCGAATTGAAAGCCACCATTTATTTGTTTATTTTTATTTATTTCCACTAGTAACGTACGACCACGTATAGATCGTGGGTTTAATAGAAAATAAAAAGAATTTCACGAACTGATATGCAAAGTAACAAAGCTATCCTACAACTATAATTCTTTTTAAAAAAAAAAGGTTACTGTTTCTCGTCGAAGAAAAAATATTATTGAAAAAGTAGAAAACTTGTTAGAAAGTACTCATCGAGACTTGACTAATGCCACTTCCATCATTTGACTCAAAAACTAACCTAAATAAATTTTCCCAATAAAGAAGCAAATGGAACAGATGCTACGGAGTTGTTGGGCTAACAATTGGGCCCCGTAATGGGCGTACCTTTAAAACTGACTTGATCAAGCTCCCTAATTTTCATTTTGAATTTTCAATAATTACATATTTCCACGATATCCTTTTGAATGGTAAAAAAAATTGCCTTTAAGTAAACAATATAATTACAAAATATTGTTTGATCTAAAAAACAATATTACCCTTTTAGTTAACAAGTAAAAATCAAACTCTTCTCACTTAAAATTACAAAATCAAGTAACTTTTCTTATTTGTTTATTCCAACACGAATAAAAAATCTCTCATTTTTCATATGCTTCAACCTCAAAATCTCAGATATTGATCAAACGCTGAACAAGAAATTATTTTTTTTATATCTATCACTTCGAATCGATAAGTATATTTATATAAGTTTAATTTCGTTTTCATTAAATTAGTATACGTTTTTAATCGATAAATCTTATTTCGACATAGATTAACATGTAAATAAATTTTTTTAACAGATCCATAATTTTTTTAAGCATAAACAAAAATATATATATATATATATATGCATGTATATATCACAGTCGTAACAGCTGGCTGTTAAGCCTTTTTTAAAAAAAATTCTGTAGTCTAGTGGTTGGGTCGATTTTTCGAATATTTTTTTTACAATAAAAAATTTTGTTTTTGTCATGCAGATATGGTTGTAATCTCAATTTGATACTTTGGTGATTTCAAATTGGATAAAAAGATCGATGTGTAGGAAATAGACGAGTAATATGCGTGATGGTATTCTAATTTCCATAACATTGAGCACATAAAATGCGGAAATGTACCATGATTTATAAAACAAGCTAAAAAGTCGACGATATGAAACTGGAATTTCAATTTAACGAGCATTCATCCAATCTGATTCCACCTATAAAGGTTGCTTCTGATGATGAAATGAATTTTCTATTTAAATGGAACAAAATACGCACGATTCCTCTTTGCGTGACTTTAGCAAGGAAGAATGTCACCAAATGTGAACACGAAATTCGGATGGAGGGGATCACAATACCAATGATTTTTGTGACACGGTGAAGATAACTCGTGAGGATGATATTGTTATTCACGAGACATTTGTTTCTTATCGTGATCTCGATGTTATACAGAGAATTCCATCAGTAGTTTACGACAACAAGAATGATAATGAATTTACAAATAAGGATCTGATTGCTTAACCCGTCGAGACATGAGTGGAGCTGGATCGAGTAGACCGTCATTTAATTCTTCGCGTGTGGTTCCCGATGATGAGGATTTGTACGTGGAGCAACTATTTGAAACAAAGAAAGATTTGTAGGAATTTGTGCACCGAATTGCACTGAAATACAACTTTGAGTTCAAAATAAAGAAATTAAACAAGTCATTATTGACGATTGTATGCGTCGATGACAGTTGCCGTTGGCGTTTACGAACGACGAAGATGGATACGAATGAGTTATTTGTAGTTCGCAATTATATACGGGGAATATACTTGCAAAGTGGAAATTCGTCGAAATAATCACAGATAAACCCGAGCATGTTTTATTGATCGACATATAATACACAAGTATTAGGACCCATTGACGATTTACAGACTTTCGATCATCATTAACGACGTTCGTCGAGAGTAAGGAGTAGTCATGAGTTACCGAAGGCCTGGAAGGCCAAAGAATGCGCGTTGGAGGATTTAATGGATTCAGTTGAGGAGAGCTATGCTAAATTGGCCAATGTCATAACATGGGTAAAGTTAATCTTGGTTCAGCTTTTTTTTATTGAGACGGAAGGCGAGAATTGTTTTAAGTTTTTCTTCATGGCTCTTGAATAATGCATTCGAGGATTTCGAAATACGATGTGACCCCTAATTTTAATCGATGATACATCTCTGAAAGCTAGATACGAATGAAAGTTAATTATTACTACGTGTCAAGATGTCAATATCCAAATTTACCCTCTTGTATTCGGCATAGTCGATAGCGAGAATGATCGTTGATGCGTTGGTTCTTTTCAAAGTTAAGGGAAGTAATCGGGAAAGTCGAGGACATTTGCCTTTGTAATTGATTGGGGACCATCTATAATAAATGGTATCGCTGAATTTTTTTTTCGAGGTGCATTATGGGTATTGCATGTACCATATACAAGGTAACCTGAAAACTAAGTATCGGGGCAAATGTATCGTTTCATTGTTAAGGAGGGCGATTGAAACTTATAGTGTTGAAGAGTGTAATAAATCCATGATGGAAATATGAAGTAAATCATTCCCGATATGGGAGTATATAACAAAAATGGGAATTAAACATTAAGCGTGATCACATTTTTCAGGACGTCGATACAACATGAGACGTCAAACAATGCATTATTCAAGAAGGAGTTACCAATCATCGCAATGATTGAGAAAATTCGTAACAAGCTCCAATAGTGATTTTAAAATCGACGTGCAGAATCACATAGTTGGACGAGCGTCCTAGCCCCTACTCAAGAGGATAAACTCTTCAAGACTGTAGAGGTTGCGAGAAAGTTGAATGTGGAACCGCTGGATGAGTTGCGTTTCTCCATGAAATGTGCACGTAATATGGCATACATGTTGGACTTAACTGATAACAACTGCACTTGTAGTTGATTTCAGTTGGAGAGTTTTTCATATAAGCATGCAGTCACAGTGGCTATGTATAGAGACTTTGTAGTGAAAACCTTATGATCTTCTTATTACACGGTTGATTATTGGAAAGCAGCATATGCTGAGACTATATTTCCTCTACCGAATGCAGTCGAGTGGAAAGTTCTTGACCATATTCTTCCACTTAATAGTTTGTTGCCACCCGAAATTGAACCGCGAGGTCCTAGATGTCGTCTAGAATATCATCTACCGGAGAGATTTTTCGAACGCGTAGGTGCGGTAGGTACAAAGCAATAGGACATACTCGTCAATTTTGTACAAGTCAAATTTCCCTAAATGACAATTAGACGGATGTGTAATGGTATCGTTGATAATTGAACAACATTTACATTTTTTTTACAATATTTACAATTATTTCACAAATAAATAAACAATTAAATATATAATATTTATATTTTTTTACAATATTTACAATTATTTCACAAATAAATAAACAATTAAATATATAATATTTATATTTTTTTACAATATTTACAGTTATTTCACAAATAAATAAACCATTAAATATACAATATTTACATTTTTTTACAATATTTATAATTATTTCACAAATAAATAAATAAAACAATTAAATATATATATTTTTTACATTTTTAAAAATATTTAAAATTATTTCACAAATAAATAAATAATTAAATATACAATATTTACGGATCATAATTGAATTCATACAACTCGCACTCTAACTTATTCATCCAATTTTGTATCCAAGATTGGTTGATCACATCAACCTTATGTGCTTACTCAAAAATTTGATATATTTTGTTGCGAACATGCCATAATCACCCCTGCAAATAAATAATAATGCGTTAGTTTGGTACTGTGTAGCAAAAAACTAAATTTTTAAATTAAAAAATTATAAGTACTTACGATTTCCACTGTGTCGCCGCCGTCATGTCTTGCACGATGGCTAGTTTGTCCTACACAATCACCCTGCATTTGTCCAACTATCAAAGGAACAATCACAGTCACCAGCTCCAAGTAAAGCTCGAGCCGACCCTGTATTAGTAAGGGATGATCGGAGTCGTACACATATTAGTAGAATCAGCAATGACAATCTCCACGGCAAAGTAGTTATGATTCGCGATCACTAGAACGTACATATACGTACAACCCTCACATGACTTTTCACAGACACTCGGTCACATCCCTATGACCTACTCGAGCATATATTCGGGTACCATGTACTCATTACTCATAAGTTGGAGCGACTAATACTCAATAGTAACGATAAGTAAGAGCTCAGTGCTTAATATGACTGATCAAGAATGTCGAATGATCTCATATATCTTTGAACTCGATCGCGCAACAAGTTCATAGCCAGGTCGATGTGCTACATCAAGAAACGTCAATAAAAAATAGAGGGAGTTATTTCATTTAATAAACAAAAAAGTATGTATGCATAATAAATATCAATTGCGATATTACACTTACATTGTCGGGGAGCCCAACTCCCGAAGTTGTGATGTCATGAAATCACTTATAAACGTCTGGATCGTCCTTTGACGTATCATGTGGCTAGCTCTGAAAAAAAAAACACTATGAAAAGACGCATAAATGAGTTAGCGTAGTAGCGTACTTCACTAAAATTATAAAATACTTAACCGGGCATAATTCTTCATCACTCTTTCTCGAATGCTTTCTACTTGGCATGTTCCACCTCCCGAAAGATATTGGGGTGCGTCCCGTCGACGAACATCATTCTTTTAGCCTCAGTCGTGAAGGGAAAGACGACGTACTATGACGACAATCTCGACCACTTGCTCAGCTCGTCAATAGTACACTTCTTACCCTCTGTCACGACTGACATTCTCTCCTCATCCGCCCTCGGACTCTTTATCTCCTCCATCATCGAGGCCACCTCCTTCATCCCGGGCACATCCTCTGCCTCGGGGATTGCCACCCTGGGCATTGCCACCACCTCCGTCATCTGAGCCACCCTCGTCGCAATGCCCCTATCTCCCCTCGTAGCGCGCTCACCTTCTCTCTCATCCCTCGTCGTAACGCGCCCACCTCCTTCGCCATAAATTTAGTCAAGTGGATATACAGATCATCAAAATAATAACTCTAATCGTGTGTAGGAGATCCATGGGGGATGTGTCTGGATGGAGGAGAAGGAGATCTCATCGGTGGAGATGATCCCTTCGGCGGAAGTGATCCCCTCGACGGAGGTGATCTTCGATCAACTGGACCGCACTCCTACACAAATAACAAAATTAAAAATTCTTAACTTAGTTAAAATAGGCTAACTCATACGAAACGGTAATCCATAAATTATCAATTTACATACCCAATCTCAATCTAGGACGGAATCAGACATCTGGCCGTGTTGAGTATGCGGAACAGCTAATTCACGCACAAAATCTCGACCTTCCTCTTCCCTCGACAATATCAACTCAGTTAGAACTTCAAGCTGATATATTAACATTCAACTAGTTAATGATCATGTGATGAAATTTTGAAACGACATACAATATAAATCGCAAATGTGTAATACTCACCTGAAGGTAGTCGATGAGGACTGATAACTGTCTATCAGATGGACATCTGTCTGCTCGGGATGCTCGCTAATGATGCATCCGAGGGCAGCGTGTCACTCCTCGCCTAGCAAATTGGTACCCAATAGGGGGACAATTTTATATGCCCAGATCTGCAACACGTACAATTATTATATATAAATTCAGTAAAAAAAAATTTTTAACATTGATTATGTCAAACATTTTACCTACACTGTCGGGGCAATCTATAAGTATCATACTTATGCATGGACCCCTTGAACTTCGAGCGTGATCTGGTAAAGACATGTACGGTGTCCAAATGGAAAAAGGTCGATCGTAGTCTTCTTGCAATGACACCTCACCACGCTCTCAAAGATGTAGACCAATTCTAACTTCAATGTGTCCAACATTTGGTTGTACTCCTTGATTGCTCCGATCAACTGCGATAGAAGTACTGTCCCCTGTCCCTGAAAATACGTCACGTGCAGCCTATTGCATCTTTGAGCACTGTTAGTAGCTGCTCGTCGCCCATTATCTTCAGTCTAGTCACGAAAGCAAACTCAATCATGGAGAAAGTAGTGACCTTGCCCCCGAATAATGCATCAATAATCTGCCTAGAGTACTGCATTTCTCTCAACTGATACAACGACCACAGAAAGGATTGGCGTAGGATATCTGCGTCCTGATCATCTTACAACTCCAACACAGTAGTGAAACTATCAAAGCTATTGTTCAATGTACATTTTCTCGCCATGTGTCTCAACTCCACAGTTAGATGATACCCCATCCTATAAAGATTCAAATATTAGAACATTCAACAAAAAATAATGGAATAAGCACAATCTTAAAAAATTAAGTGAATCGAATTAAAGATAAAAAATAATAAATTATAAATTATAAAAAATAATAAAAATTAGAAAATTAAAAATTAAAAAGAATTTTAAACTGAAAAAAATTATTTATAATATGAATAAAACAATTAATAAATTTTAAAATTATTTTCAAAAAAATTATAATAAAAACAAAAGGAAATTATGAAAATTAGATAAAGAATATAAATATTATTTAATTAAAATTTAAAAAATTAAATTTTATCTTAAACAGAAAAGAATTAAAAATAATTTTAAATCAAAAAAATGAACAATTAAGAAATTTTAAAATTATTTCCAAAAAAATTATAATAAAAACAAAACAAATTAAACAAAGGGGAATTATGAAAATTAAATGAAGAATTTAAATATTATTTAATTAAAATTTAA